>NW_006499905.1:2496153-2509021 GCF_000471905.2 Amborella trichopoda | reverse complement strand
CTGGCATAGGCCCATTAGCCTACAGCTACATATGAACCCAACGGTCCAGATTGAATATGAGCTGATCTGATTGTCATAACCTCATTTCGTGTTTTAATTTTAATTTTGTTTCTACAAACCCAAATCGCATGAAATTTTAGGTATATATTATTTTCAATAAGGCGTATCTAATAAAGGTGTTTAAAAAATAATTTTCAAATAAATTGACCAAAATACCCTTAAAAATTTCAACGGTATTTAGATCAATATATTTTTTGCAAATTATTATTTGGATATTTACTAAATTCTCCTATTTGTAGAGAACACACTTTCAAAATTTCAAATTATTTAGATTTATAGAAAAAAAAATTAAAATTAAAATACCAAATACAATCATGATCATTGGATCGATCCATATTAATCTGGACCGTTGGGCTCATTTATCGTTATAGGCTAGTAGGCCTATGCCATCTTTTTTCTTTTATATATATATATAGCCACAATCCCAGCCCCTTTCCCATGTGAATATATCAATAATTTCATTGATTGCAACAATTAAGTTTTGGGTTTTCAAATTTTGGATTTAAAATATCTATGTTGGTTGGAATTTGGATTAGAAAAGAAATTAGTTGGAGTGTTTACAAATTCCGCTGATTCGATTCGGAGAGAACCTCTTGCTGAGCTAAGTGCTCAAAAACAACTCGAGTTGAGTTAAAAAACTAAAAGAAGTCATAAAAATTATATTAAGGGGTGAATTAATGTATATTTATATATTTGGATTTTCCTTGTCCTATGCCCTATGTTTATTCTTTCCTCTTTTTCTGGGTTTTTGTAAAATGCTTATAATTTATTTTTTATAAATCTATGTTTAATATATTTTTTCAGAAAACGTTTTCTGTTGTTTTTGGTTTAATTTGATTTGTAATGTTTTTGGTTTAATTTGATTTGTAATATATTTGTTTAACTTTTTAGCAAGTTCTGTTATTTTCTGTTTTGCTAGGGCTTTTTTTGCCATATTCACGAGCGAGTCCACTTGCACTCGCACGATTAACTCGGCTCGGGCCAGGACCAAGTCCAAGGCGCCACGGAGTTTCTAAACACTGTTTATGTGATATTGAAATTTCAATTAAGAAACTTCGAGGTTATTAAAAGAGGAAATTTATCCAAATACTCGATGTACTAATATATTTATCCAAATACTCGATGTACTTATAAATAGATAGAATACAAAAGTTTGACTTACGATGTTTATGTTTGTGAGAATTTGCGTCAAGAAATTTCATGTCCAATGAATTTGGATCGAGAAATTTGTCAAAAATTGGATTAACCCTTATCAAATTTGTGTCACAGTGGGCAGCATATGGGGATTGGTTGCACTTAGGCTGGCGGATGAGGAGTTCTTGCCATTTAATTACTCAGCATATGCTTCTGAGCTCCACGTAAATATCACATACCATTATTTTCATTTTAACTTCTTTTCAAACTAACATGTATGTGTACACAATAATTAGGTTTGTCTTTTTCTTCTTTTTCTTTGTTTTTTTGACTTGTTAACGGTGGGAATGGTTATATTGGGTATAGGCCCACGTAACACTGATGCCCCAACCATATTCCTTATAAATTCAAAAGTTCACTTAAATATATATACATCAATCAAGAATAGGCTGGGGCCTTGGCCATAGTACTGTCTGAAGTCTCTAACTTCATTCTCATCAAAGGGTAGAAGCCCAAATCCTCACTGACTTAACCCTTTTTAAGATAAATTTTACTCACCCTAAAAAAATGCACCAATGTTCAAAAACTTGTCTTGGCCAAGGGACCGAGTGAATTGGTAGGAGTCTTGCACAATAAATTGAAAAAGGAAAAAAAAAAATTTAAAATAATTTTTTAAAAAATAATTAAAAATAGGAAAGAACATAAAATATGTACTAGAAATCATTGGAGGTCTAGAAAAATGAAAAAAACTCTGTATGTAGGAAATAAGACAAGAAAGTTGCCACCGAACTTGTAAATGAAATTTCTAGATGAGATTTAATCGAAATATAACCCTTAGCTTAACTCCCTTATAAGTAGGAAATGAGACCACAAGTTGTCACCTAATTTTTAATTCCATGTTCTGAGATCATTTGTCATTACTTTCTAATAGCCCACAAGGTCATCCAGGCATTTCTAGTCATTAGATATGAAATAAACTTTGTATACAATAAATAACATTTTTTTATGTAATGTTAACCAAATACTGCAAGGTTTTCTTTCTAGTGTTACACCTATTGAAGTTCTAATTGGATCTAACTACATGGCATTGTCCTAGGTTTTCTTTCTAGTGTTACACTTATTGAAGTTCGAATTGGATCTAAGTACATGTCATTGCCTCGTGATAACCACGTAAGAATTTACATGTGCTCTAATGTGGCACTTTCTATACCTTTATTGAAATTCATGAAAAGGGATTGATAGATCACAATTCCTATAATCTTGTAGACATTCATATCTGCACAAAAACATGTACCACACAAATGATGTGTATATTATGAAACCAATACTCGGGATACAAAGTACCTCATCTCAAGATGCAATTCGGAGATATGGAAACTCTTCATCATTAGAACCTTTTTTCTAATTATTTGGGATAAGTGTACACGAATCATGGTCGGCCATTATGTTCTATCAAGGGCCTATCTTCAGTGAGGCCATAAATCCATATATCTTATTTGATTACTTCCGACCACATCCTTTTGGACCGATCCTTTCCCATTTTTTAGCATTCTACTTGAACTAATTCGTATCTCTTAATGGGTGTTGTATTGAATCTGCACTTCATATGACCAGCCCACCTAAATATACATTCTCTCATCTGATCGACTGGGTCATGTTAGCGAAACTATTGACATAGAAAAAAATTTAATGCATTACGATGATTATCTGAAATGGATAAGTGATGCACTCGCATTCAGTAATTGATAAGTAAGTAGCACCATTGAGTTCATTAATTTTTACTTCTGATTTAAGAACATCTGATATCTCATTTTTGGATCTCTTCTATTTCCTCTCTTCATTTATCTAAAATTTTTCCACATTGTAATCTAATTCGTTCCCTTCCCAAAATCTCTGTCCTGGCTTAGTACTTAGCACTGGCATCTATACTTTCAATTTAAGTTCCTATTGGATCGTATATAAAATCCCATAAGGCAGCATTATGCAGACCCCCATTCTATCCAATGCTCGGTATGGGGCCGATATTTGCAGCAACATTTATCGGTGGAAGCATGACTACGGAAATATGTCATGCCTCCATCGCCAACAACCCATAACCCAATTTGGTGCCATGAGTTATTCCCTGCATCCGAACAGGCCCAAGCTTAAGCATTAAATTCAAAGTTAAGTGATATTCTCTCATTGGATAGAAAAAACTAAGAATTTTGTAAAATAAAAACTCTAGGTTTGTCTAAGATTATAGTTATATGTAACTTCCTATGTCAATTTTACATATAAATTGTCTTTTAAAATATTGTGGGATTCAGTGTTATATGGAGACCGACATATTTTATGACCTCACGACAAGTTGCTTGCACCCTTTATAAATACATTGAATATAAGTGTCCAAAAATGATTAATAATTTAAGGCTTCATTTCGGAGCGATGCAATAGGTGCTAATGCATTTGGTTTCTAAATAGTTAGGATAAGCCTCAATGATAACGATATTTATGATAGTAATACATTTATATGCTTTTTTTTTTTTTTTTTGTAAGTGTGCTTTTGTTGAATAAGTTGTGATTTGAAAGGGAATTTTTTGCAGTTAAGTACAAAGGCACTAGAAACACAAGGACTGGATAAATCCCTAAACTTCTCTCCATTATATAACTCCATCAAGGAGCTTGAGAAGGCCGCAGGCAAAATAATGAGGGAAAGAAAGGTATATTTTAGCTTTTTCTACAACATTTTCAGGCTTCATCCATGGACAAAAATGGCCGAGAAATTTGTCAAAATACACCTAACGTATTAATTATTTAACATTTTAACTATATGTTTTGAATTAATTGCAAAATGCCCATCAGATTACACATGATTTTGACCTGAAATAGTAGAAAAAGTATAAAATGTTAAATAGTTTAAAGCTAAGGTGTACTTTGATAGATTTCCCTGTTTTTATTGGAAAAAAAAACCAATTTCAATTTTTGAAAGAATTGGTAGTATGGTGGGATCTTATATTAACACATGTTTATGCCAATACCTCCCAAAATTATTAATACTTAATGTAATTGCACCCTTTAAATGGTAGTTTTCCTTGGAGTTGTGGGCATACATAGAAGTGCTTTTTTTGTTCACTAGCAACCCAAATCCAAGACCAACCATTATTGACCTCAATCAATAATCCAGGATCTCTCTCTCTCTGGTGTATGTGTGTGCTGATGTGTGAAAGAGGTGTTTGTGTTAGAGGGATCTCACTCGTGCTGACACACGTGCATGTGCATGCACATACATGTGTGTGAGAGGGTAATGAACAAAACAAAATTATTATATGTGTGAGTGAGAGAGAAAGAGAGTATGTGAGTGATGATGCATCGTGCTAATGGTGAATCTAGGCACTAGAGGAAGACGGATGGGCATCCAGATTCAGGAAAGAGAATGCATTGCTGGTTCGGGATCTTAACGATCGATTAATGATGGCAGAACGAGCTTTCGCAGACCCGGATGGTCTCTTTGGAAGATCATGGCACAAGCACTTGGTAAGCTCCAAAATAACAAATGAATTCTTACACTGCAAATCTATGTTTCTGGAGAGAAGAAACACTCTCTTTTTGTGGGCAATCAAAACAGGACCTCTAAACTACACAATACTTCTAATTCATCCTACTGATATTATCATTTGATGTTAACCCACCCATACTTACAAAAGCATAACTGTTTTATATGGCTCCATCCCACCACCCACATATAAAACTTATGACCATTACAACATGCACATATAAAAAATGTTGTTATCAATCATCTGATCTAAATAAAACTATGAGATAGCTTTAGTCCTAATGTAACAATTTCGGCTCTAAATGTCAGATCTTGACAGAAAGAATCAAAGAACATTAAATTTTTATAAATTATTTTAGCATGAAATTTGAGTTGGGCTCTTTTTCACATGGGAAAATTTATTTCTGCCAAATGACTGAATACCTATGTAACTTGCAAGGATATTTTGGTTATTTGTTTTATCTAACCTATATTTTTATTTTATTAGGTACGCTTATATAAGGAGTGGCCACATCTTAATTTTCATGTCAAAATGATTTATAAAAAAAATTAAAAATAAAATAGTGTTAGGCATACATTATGGACACGGTTTCTATGCAGCAAGCCCACATGTTATAGAAATACAGGCTTGGCAATAAATATTTTTTAAAATATAATTTGATTATAATTTTTAGAGAAGATACTATCTTTACCATGGAGATCACAAATAAGAAAAAAAAAAAAAAAATTTAATTGAAAACTATAAATAATAGTTATATTAAGAAAACATTTGGACTGTTAGTTACAATTGTTTTTTAGATGAACAACCTATTTGCATCCAACTTTAAGATAGATGCTTTATACCTCTAGACTAAATATTGTTGAAATGCAGTCCAGCCCGCATGAAACAATTTTCCTTACATTGTTACCGTGGGTATTTCTACTATCTCTTTCTAACGTATTATTGAAGCTATCTCAACCATCTATTTAAATTAGATGCCATGAACAATAGTTACATATACTTGTATATGTGGCGGTGCCACATAGAAGTGTTGCATTTATCAAAAAATAACAAATCCCCTGGATTTTTAGATTGAAAAACCAATCAAAATGAAAATAAGCATTTCTTCATCTCAGTTGCATATGTGGTTAATTTGATTGTAGGTTTATGGGCCTTCAAAACACAATGATTATGGGTCTAGGTCATTCCCGGGAATAGAGGACGCCATTGAGGAGGGAAGAAGCTCAAGCACAAGAGAGTCATGGGCTTTTGTTCAACACCAAATTTGGAGGGCCTCTAGAGTTGTGTCTCAGGCCTCACTGGTTCTCAGAGGTGATTTCACATAGGATAACAAGCAAGAGTGGGTTTTGTTATTGAAGTTATGTATATGTGAAACTTCTTTGCTTGTATAAATGTTCAGCTTGATTGAAGGGTTAATTTTCTCAGATGACATTAACTGATTAACTGAGAATAGTCTCTCTCTATCTCATAAAAGAAGGGCATGTGACCCTTCAATCAATGGCAAGGCATCACATGCTTGTAAATTATAATGATAATCACGTCCCTCAAGAGACAATTAGGGCTGGCAAGGGGCCAGGCCTAGACTAAATGTACTTCATAAAAATAAAAATAAAATGTCAAGCTGGGCCGAACAGGGCCAGCTTAAACCTATCCCGACCCTCAGCCACATTTTATAGCCGATGCCATAACTTTTTAGGGCCGGCCCACCCGAACCGCCGTTAAGAGAAATAAATAAAGAACCAAACTTCCTCTAGATACTCTAGCCAAACCAACAAATATGTGAAAATGGTGAAACTCCAATTCAATATGCATATTTTGAGAAGCAACATTGCACTAATTCAGAGAAAGGGGTTGGGTTCGTAGCGGTAGCACCTCACACTCTAGTCACCATATTGTGGTTTTTATTCTCACTGCTAACACCATCCCAGTAATACTTTACTGAATTATGCTAAAAAATAAAAAAATAAAAAACATTGCACTAATTCAATCAAATATTTAAAGCAGGCCATGCCTCCCCTCCAAAGTAAACAAATTTGTGAGGTCATCAAGTAAAGAAGAGAACAAACCCCAAAAAAGTAAAATGAAAACTTAAATTCTCCTCTGGCCAGGGATAAAAAGCAAAAGGCAAAAAAGCCCCAAAATCTCCCACATTCTTGTCAAACAAATGATATACACACAAAATAAATCCATTATCAAAACAATGGATTTGCACCAAATGAATAAGCCCATCACTTTCTTGCTTCTTCTCACTCAAGATCTACAAAACTGCTCCTTTCTATCTCTACATCTTCTGCCTTGACATATGCTGGAGGACCAAAACTCCATGAAAGCATTCAGTTCATAATCTCGAGGTCAAGAACTGATCTTCTCTCTCACATTATGGAACTGGTCTTTTATCTCTCTTACTGAAACTGGCAAAGATCCTTCCTGAGCTTTTGAGAGAAGAGCCGGCATGCCTCGACGCTGAGATCGATCGCCGCCGATAAAGCTATGAAAACCGCAGCATCAGACACACACATCACATGCTTCAACCCCACATGCACCACAGGGCCCCCGCCCACCGTCGATCCCATGACAAACCCCGTCTCGTAAACCAGGGGTCTCTCTATCATTCCCCTAGAATCCTCCTCCCAGCTCAGAGAATTCTCTCTCATCGACTGATCTTTCTCTCTCATACCCCCATAACTCAGAGACCTCTCTGTCATCGACCAACTTTTCTCTCTCAAGACCCCAAAGCTCAAGGATTTCCCTCTCTTCAACTGAGGCTTCTCTCTCATCCCTGCACAATCCTCCACCGCAGCGGGAGCACTTTCTCTCCTCGACCAAGATCTCTCTCTCATTACCCCAGAATTCACACTCAAAACATTCTCTCTCATGCTCGGAGAACTCACTCTAGTGGACCCTCTTTTCTCTCTCATGCTCTTAGGCTTCTCTCTCACTCCTCCATGAATCTCTCTCATTGTTGAGGATTTCTCTCTCAATCCAGTGTCGATTACAAATTTGCCACCTTTTTTTAGGCAAAGAGATGATTCGACCATAGGGATCGAGCTGTTCGAATCCAAAAACGAAGAGACCAGAGCGAAACGATAGCCTAGGGACTCAACAGGTCTGGGTTCACGCCAAGCCTCGAGCTTACCCCATGGCTGCCAATGTCCGTCGAGCCCGGGCCTAAGGATCAACCATGAGCCCGGGTTCGAGGGTCCAACATGGTTTGAGCCTGGTGAGGCCACAAATGGAGTGATCATGGAGGCAGCAGCAACAGGAGAGCCAGAGAGATCATGGATGATCACCATCCACCCTTTTCTCTCTCTTCCTCTTCTCTCTCTCTCTCCACCCCAGCTTAGCCACCTTCTCTTGGTTTTGTTGTCTCTTGTTCCATCACATTGCGTGGAGCAGGAGCTGCATTGAATTGGGCAAATAACTAGATGATTAACAAGAAAAAGGGAACTGTGAATTTGTGAGTGAGAAAGAGTGAAAGAGAGAGAGGAGTTGCCTTGAGCATTAGTGATCAGAGACAACGAAACAATTTTAATGGTTTAACTAGCAGAAGAGAAAAGAGAGAGAGAGGAGTTGCCGTGAGCATTATTGATAAGAGAACGAAACAATTTTAATGGTTTAACTAGCAAAGGAGAAAAGAGAGAGAGAGAGAGAGAGAGTAATATCATGCATGATTAATCAGCCAAAAAAAAAAAAACCTCAAGTGAATATGTACGGACATAAAAAAATTTACTAAAATACAAAACAAGTTTAAAATTATTCAGAGGCTCGGTCAACTTGAGATTTTTTATTTTTTTTTCAAAATTATCTATCGGTCTGAAAATACTATCTTCGGCTCACTTTTTTTTCTTTTTTAGTTTTTTCGATAGTAGGACTGTCACCTAATATTTAAGATAATACCCAATCGGTCTGATGTTAGCATCATCCGACCGCCTTATGTGGTGCTCTTCAAAGCAGTATGAGGTTCGCATCTTTGGACTGCAAAGACTGCCTTTGTTAAGCATGCAAAGGTGGTTCAAGCTGCCCATTTTCGGATTGCCTTCTTTGGTGCTCATAAGGGTGGTCCAAAGTTGACATCCTCGGACAGCATTAGCTTATTTTTTTGCTAAAAAATAAGGCGAGGATGCCACCCTATTTTGGGAGTTGGCATGCCCCACACAATAAGATACTTGCCTACTAACAAAGAAAATTAAAATTAAAAAAAAAACAATTTTAAAAAAAAATGAAAAAAATAGGATGACCAACCTTCGTAATTTTCACTCAAAGTTGCCCCATTTTATATTTTCCTTTTTATTATGTTCGTAATTAAATTAGAATTAAATGGAAAAAAAAAAAGTCATGAAGAAAATTAACAGACAAGTAAACATTCAGATTTTGGGAAACAGAGAGATCGAAACAAAGTGGGTGCAATTGTGAAGGAACCAAGAAATCATGCGGAATCATTAGGGGTAAAAAACTTTAATATTTCCATACCCCGAGACTGAGAGTTTCCTTCCTTGACTTTCAAAATCTATATGATTAGGGTGGTTCATATGTAATAATAACTACTTTTAAATCCCTTTGCCTTTTCTCACTAAATAATCCATGTTCTTGACTCACTGTTTGCTACTATGCTCGTCATATAGAGATTCTCGCTTTCTGCATTATAGCTCTCTCTCTCTCTCTCTCTCTCTCAATTGTTCAAGCGCAATTGTATTAGCTTAAACAATTTGGGCATCAGGTACAATGTATTTGGAGAAAGGGTTTTTTCTGTTAGGCTATACCAATACTTTTGAATTGTAATACAAAATTTTTCAAGTAGAGGTATTGTTTTTTCATTTAGAAAATTAAAATAGATATTTTTATAAAAAAAATAATGATATTCTATTATATTTTTATAAAAAAAATAATGACATTCTATTAACAGTTAGAAAAAATTAATGCATTCTGTAGTTGATGTCTCACGCCATAACGGTTATATTGTTAATAAATATTTTTGTTAACTATTAAAAATTTCTAGTTTACCAAAAAAAGCAAAAATGGCACCTTGACCTGTTCCTCCCATTTGGTTAGTTTTCTCATTCTTTTTTTTCCCCCACGACAAAAATATGAAATCGGCCAACTTTTAGGACCCCACCAAATGAAAACCTTAAAGAGTGAGAAAATCTTAGAGAGAGAAAAGTTACTTGTCGTTTACATAGAAAAATAACTAAAGAAATAAAAAACAAAACATACTTGGAACGACCATATTTAAAATCTAACGAATGATTGTGACCTTGTTGTTGTCTTTTATATATTTTTTAAAAAAAAACTTACATTTCTGAAAAAATTACTGGAACCTTTCGAAAAAATATAATAGAGAGGGAATAAGAAAACTTGCATTGGCTAAGTCAAATCCATATTTTCTACATTTTTTATCCTATAGAAAATAGGGAAATCTACATAAAAGTCCCATCAGTTTTTAGAATTCAAAAATATTTCATGGCGCATGCAATCCTACATCTGCTTCGACGCATCAAACATCCATCTTAAAGATAAGTGTAAAGTTGTGGCCTGTCTAAACAAACATAAAAAGGACCAAGGGCTTAAACTTTTTCATCAAAACATTACAATATTGAGTCTTTAAATTTTTTTTATATTAATGATCTCCTCCATAGAGATCATATATTCCTTAAGAAATATATAAAATTCCATTAAATAGATCATGGGTGTGGAGATGTTACATGTCATATTGAGATACATAAAAACTATATCTTTTATGTTTATTTTTGTTCGTTTAAATTTGAGGGTCCATACTTCTCATTATCATATATCTATAAAAATATTAACAAATAAAATAAATAATATTACCAAATGTGAAGTGTTTGTTTTATATATTTCTTCATGCGTGATGCAAAAAATTCAAAAATACCCCAAATTTTAATTTATTATTAAAAATAGAATTAAGATATATCATACACTCCTCAAAAATGAGACTTGAGTGTGATAAGTTAAATTCTTTCAAAAATAAAACATAACTTTTTGTAAAATTTCATAAAAATGAAAGAAAAAACTAATAATGAAACTAAAATTGAAACTTACCGTGATCTCGAATAACGATCGGCAGAAAACTTGCAACTAAAAACAGGCTGCTTTCTGCTCCCTTGTATTTGATACACAACCGGACTACACTCTGGCTCCCCACCAAACTCGAACACGAATCTCGGGTCGGGCTCAACTCGAACCACCAAATGGAGCCGAGCCGAGGCTAAGTCGATCCACCCGCTCCGAATCACAAATTGACTCGGATCAGTTGGCTCGAGTCCAACCCTTACTTTACCCAAGAGCCTTCTCGTCGTCATCCCACACGTGCGAGACTCGCTTGTCATGTAAACCTTTATGGAAACGCCTGGCTTGGATTTTCCGGCGAGTATCTGGAGATTCTCGCCAGAAAGAGAGAAACCGGCCGCTGGAAATTTACTTTCCGGAGCATGGCAATTGTTCGAAATTATGGGAATTGGGGCGCTCTGTATTGGGAATTTGAGGAGCTTGATTTCGCAGAAGCAATGGTGTTTTCGATTTGAGGTTGGGATTTTGAGGGCTAGGTTTTGTACCAGGATCTTGACGAAGGGGCACGGGTCCATGGTGTTTTCGGCCTATAATTGGACCGAAAATTTGCCTGAAAAAGTTGGATCGAGAAATAGGAAGGAACCAAAATTAATGATTGGTTTTCTATGAGTTGGGGAAAAGATTGGGGGTTAGTGAGATTAGGGTTTTTCTTCACTTGAAAGTGTTGCAGAGACCTAGTAAGAAGCTAGGGTTTACTTGTTCACTTTGAATTGAGCTCAGAAAGAGAGTTTCACTCAAGGTGTATTAAGAATTGAGATCATCTTTATTGGCCAAATAAGTTGCAGAGGAAAAGAAACAAAGCCTTCTGTTGGGTTCATTTAACGGAAAAAGTTGCAGAGGCCCTGGAATAAACATGAATTATCGCAGAAAAGTATCCACGAGGCTTCAAGGTGACTGAAAGTTTCGCCGGAAAGTTGCAGACGAGGTTAATTTCCGGTGAACATTCGCCGGAAAAGTCGCCGGTGATCGGGGTTATTTGTAGCGTAGGGTTAATGAGGACGAGAACGTTAATAAGAAAGGTTGGAGTGATGGGCCCCGGGAGCTAGCCTGTTGACAGGCTGGACGTGACGTGGAATGGGTTCATGTGGGGCCGCCACCTTATGACGTGGCATACGTTGGAGCTTTTCCCCTAACCGAGATGATTACGTAAACATAAGATCCCTAAATGACTAAACTAGCCCGAATGCTTTACATAATATACCAAATGCAGCCTTCGCTCTCAAAGACTATGAGTGGGGAAAATCGAGGGACTTCGCTGTCTTTCTAGCAAATGTATGGATAATTTCTGAAATAAAAATTTAGTTAAGAATTTAGTTTACTTGAAATTATAAAATCTGAATTTGGTATCTAAAACAGAACCGATAAATCTTCTGGTAAATTTATAATCGTTTTGACTAATTTTGTAATATAATAAAATTTAACCTCTAAAAACATGTACCATGCCTGCCCGTTTGAGTTGGGAATCGCTCATTGTTATCCGCACTTTTAAACAAGAAAACATTAGATTTACATGACTTTTTTTTTTCCATATGTATAGCCTGACTTGAGGACTATACATAGAAACGTGCTTGGGTCAAGACCATAGTTAGCAAGTTGCCGATTTAATAACGACTTTTTCAAAAAAAATGGTGTTTTTTTTTTAAAAACGATTTAATATGTGATTTTTCAATAGATCGGTAAAAATACGCTAGTAAGGAGTTTAAAACGCGACTTTTCAAAATTTGAAAAAATCGTGTCAAAAAATATTTCCTATTAATATACTCTGATGGTTCTCTGCTATGGATATGGTGCGTATTTTTTCGGGTGGTTATGGGTAGACTATAGTTAGCAAGTATAGGGTAGACAATTTATTTTTAAAAAGATGAAAATTGAATTCACCTACCCAATACTTATCTTGACGAATAGAATAGATAATCATCTTATGATTTAGAGATATATCACATTGAATATTTAAAATTTATATTTATAGGGAGGTCATTTTTATATTGGGTGATATATATAGAGTGAAAGCATTACTCCCCACTACTAATAATTTTTCTATGCTGAATGATATATAT
>NW_006499905.1:2484708-2495625 GCF_000471905.2 Amborella trichopoda | reverse complement strand
ATATAGTTTTAAAATTTCTAATATTTTAAATATATCCGATTTGTTGAGCCTAGTCCAATATATTCACGATCTCTTTACCTTAAGTATTTTTGCCGATCCATATTTTTAACCATTTTTTTTATCCGACATTTTAAAAAAAAAAACGGTTAGTTTCCAATTTCATGGTGAGCCGATTTATTAATAATCCCCTGATTGCTAACTATGGTCAAGACAGTAGAAACTAGTTTTTCAAAGCCCAAAAGTTCCATTCCTATGTAACCATGTCAAAAAAGAAAAAGATATTATAGTTATCAAGGATATCATAGTTGTCAAGATCAGACCGGCCATCAAACCATAAGGGGAAGTTTTTCAATTTTGTTTATACAATCGAACCACTCAAATCCAAATGGTCCAAGAGACCAAAATTGATCAAACACTTATTTTGGCTCGTTTTCAATGAAACCAATTTTGTTTTAAACCAAAAAATCTCAAGGCACTAGTCAACAGTCTAATCGGTCGGATCAAGGAGTCTGATATTGTTTGATAACTATACTTGAAACATTTAGGTATCGTTTGATAACTAACCTTGAGACATTTAGGGCGTATTTAATTTGTAGAAAACCTGGTTTTGGCGGTATCCACTTTTTACCTTAAATAGAAAACATGGAAATTACATCTTCCATGGAAGTGCATACCCCAAGTTCCAATGTCTTTTACACTCCATGTTTTTATATTAAATATATCCACTTGACTATAAAACTTCCTTGTATAAAAACACAAAAGTGTTACAAAGACGCAGTTTTTAAAACCAAAACTTCCCGAAATCAAATGCGCGATTATTTTCATTAAAAATATTGGTACATAAATGTAGAGTGCCGTCAGGATCCCTGGCTTGATTGCTTAGAGCGCTATGCTTGGATTTTGCAACACTGTGAATCCCTAGTTCGAATCCGACTATTAATGGCCTAATCTACCCAAAAAAGAAAATTTATGAGATTCCTCTATATCTCCTTTTCCAATTTTCCCCACAATTAATATAAATAAATAAATAAATAACGTTTTATCATAAATTCATAGCTTGTAGTTTTTTAAAAATTTTATTTATGAATTATTGTTTATACTTTTATTCAATATTTTTTAGCTCGATTTAGGCCAAATATACATTTGGGTGGACTAAGCCGAGTAGTGCATATGTGAAAGAAAATTTAGAAATAAAAAATGTAAAAAATTGTTTGAGGTAGAGTCCGATTGGACTCGGCTGAGTCTTGAAAGACTACTTTTATTGTTACGTTAATTTTCTATTTGGTATAAATTGTCTCTTTTAAAACTTCAACAGAAATTACATCAAAAATAAGAAGAAAACAACACCACTTTTACAAATTTCTTTCCTCAGAATTTTAAAAATTGGCATACCTGTCACACCTTGAAGAGAGAGGCATGAGTGTCATTTTAAAAAAGGTCCAAAATGGTTGGAATCCACAAAAGCATGGAGATTTCCTTTTATTTTGCTTTGTATAATTATAGCAGTATTTTTTTATTTCAAGACATAATTTAGATTTTGGACAACAAATGAGATTTTTATCTTCCTTTGTTTGGTATGGATGCCAATGATTAGAAAAGAGTTGTCAATGAACAAATTTAGGGATTTTTAAATCTAGAAAAACATTAAAATATTGCACAAACATATGTATGGAAAGGAATAGTGGTATAAAATATAGGAAGGATGAGTCCTCCTGCTGGACTGCCTTTGCCAAAGCAGTGGGGTAGAGTTTAAGAGTTTGGTAAAGAGTTCATTTGTTTTCCATGGATGAATTTGGTGGCCAATTTTCCCATCTCTCTCTCTTAATACATAAATATATGTTGGCCATGGAAGCATTTGGTGGCCAACTTTCCTCCATTTTCCTCTTTCCTCCCACTCTGGTTAACAAATGGTAACAAAAGTAATGAGTTGGATGCGCTCTCTCTCTTAAAATGTAAAGATATATACTGGCCATGGAAGCATTGGTGGCCAACCATCCTCAATTTTCCTCCCTCCCCCTAGGGATGGCGCCCCGACCCGATTGTACCCAAATTCACCAAACTTGGACCTGGAAATACAGTATGGAACTTAGATCCGATCCAAAAATTAAAATATCTATGTATTTAACTAAATTTAAATATATTTCACATATTGGGACCCAATAAATATTACTGGATCTGGACCCGAATAGTATTCGGGTCCAAGATTTAGACCCGGAACAGAGCCGCCAAATCCACTTTTGGACCCATACCCAGACCCAGATCGAGTCTACCCCTTGGGTCCCGAGCCAACCCACCCACCCAAGAAAACCAAAAAAACACATTTCTTGATGAATAACATTAAGTAATGGCAACAAAATTGATGTACGAGGAGTTGGATGCTCTGTCTCGGTGCATAAAGGAATACATGGAATGCATATGAGGTGTTTTTGGAGACAACTCAAGCTTGGGTGTTACATCTTTGTCTCCTAAAGACACACCCACTCAATATACCAAAGATTATGAGAGACACAATTGCATGCTAATCTTTATGCTTTGGAATAAATCTTTAATTTTTGGAGCACTCCTCACTTTGAAAAACAAATCATGCCCCCTTTCCATGCCAAGTTGGTGCTTGCATTTTATTCACCAAGTGTTGCTCATCTTCCCCAAACAAAATTAGTGTTGCTTCTTTGCTAAATTAGGGTTTCATCATTGCTTTTCATTGATGCTTAATTTGAAGGTCCAAATTTCATTTTCGTTCGGTGAAATTCAAATTTAACCCTAAATTCCAACTTCGGAGCCTACTTCCAACCAGACTTTGGGTTGCTTGTGTCCACCATTGATTAAAGAATGATAAATATGTCTATTTAGTACCAGGACAATATACGAGTGCAGAAGGAAATACCTTGGTTCTCCTTGCTATTCAAAGTGTGAGCCTTTTCTACAGTGACCCTAAAATCTATTTTTACCTTTAAATATGAAATTTGAAGCTCCAAAAATATTATAGATCGACTAGATCTAGAAACAATTTGAAAATCTTGAAAATTGATGGTGTAGACGTTATAAGACATATAAAATTACTATTTTTCAGAGTCGAAATCTTTTTTTAAAATATCCATACATCACGAAGTCGGGATGATCAATTGGAAGGTCTTCTAGCAACCGACCAATAATTTCGAGCAAATTTTTTAGGCGTATATGAAGTCTATAATGTAAAGTTGAAGCCTTATTCAAACAATTTCTATTTGAAGGTATTCATTTTCTGATTTCAAAATGAATTCCAAAATTTCAAATCCAAAAAATCCACCTGAGTTTGTCTTCTGCCGTGCAAAGCATGATCCGTACACAATGCAACGATATTCAAATGGATTTAACAACTGACAGGAGGGACCCAAAAAAGATCGGTAGGAGTGGCTTTACCCTTGTGTACAAACTTGGAAGGGAGTATGTGACCACACCATGCGTCATGTCCATGTAAAAAAAGAATCAAAAAACTTAGCTTTCTGAAGTCTTTAACATTTTCATTTGTTCAATTCATATGTAGGGGTGACAATGGGCAGGATCCAAGCCGAAACCGGATCCATAAGCCTTATTCATATGGGCTCTATAAGCCACATCAAAAAGTAGACATCCCCATCTTATATTTCGCAAGTATTTTGTTTCATTAAAAGGACAGCTTTCTATATGCCACTAGCTAGGGAGGATTTATATAAGAAACCTCTTTCCAAGCCGTCCGATCTGGATGAACAATTGAGATGGCTCTAAATCATAGTTAGCAAGTCGCTGATTAAAACACATTTTTTTCAATAGAAATTCGATTTTTTCAAAAGATCTTAAAAAAATCATGAATTTTTAATAGAACCGATTTAAATCCGTATTTTATCTTTTTTCAAAAAAAATTTCAAAAAAACTTTTCAAACAAACTTCTTCCCTATCATTTTATTTCTTCATTAACTTAATATTATTGAATCTTGATTTAAAGTTAAATACATTAACAGCGGGAGTAAATCAAGAACCTTAATTTAACAAAAAAAAATCTATCAAAAATTTCACCAACGAGTTACCTTAAAAAAAGTGTACAAAAAATATAAGCAATATATTCCTCAAAAAAAAAGTAATTAAACAATTGTATATCCTAATGAAAAATCTATTTTTTTTTTTTTCTTTAAACCCATAGCACCCTTGTAAAGAGCAAGAGAGAGAGATTCAATGATACTAAAGATTTAGGTAGCTATTCAAATTTTCTTGAGCATTTTGGTTTTTTTTATGCATAAAGAAGTTTGATTAGTTTTATTAGTTTTATTTTTTATTTTTTATTTTTTATTTTTTATTTTTTATTTTTATATTTTATTGGTATACAACATAGCATTTTGGATGGACCACAATTTTACTATTTGGGTTTTTGAGTTTTTTTTAATTAGCTGCAACCCTATATTGAGAGTATTTTTTGTTTTGTTTTTTTTTTTAGAAATAATCCTATACCTTAGTTCAGAGTTCTTGTTATTTACCAATTAGTTCTTGTGTTTACTATTGTTGTTGTTGTTTCGCTCGCAATAAATCTACTATTGTTGTTGTTGTTTCGCTCGCAATAAAATAAGCTGTTGCTGGATTTATTTAAAGTTTCAACAAAAAATTGTTAAGTATTATTCTAATGACACTAGTAAGGTCATAAAATTATTATTTAGTGGCTTTAGTATATCTATACAATAGCTGCAAATAGTAATCCTATATTTTATCATCATTACATATCCAATTTTTTCACTACATTTTTTTTAACCAAATCCAAAATATTCACGATTCTATGGCTTACCTTATTTTTTAGCGATCCGTTTTTTTCCTCCGACTTTTTGAAATAAAATTGATTTGTTGTCAATGTTTTGGTCTGCCAATATTTCATTACCCCCCGACTTGCTAACTATGCTCTAAATACAATATCAAGCATAAACACTATTTAAAAAAAAAAATTATACAAATTATATCGACATCAAATTTGGAACGTCCAATCCTCTCATAGGCTCACATCTATAATAATATTAAAAATTATTTTAAAAAAATAAAACATCTAAAGTACCCCTTAAAATTTAGGGGCAATTTGGTAATTCATTTTTATAAAAATATTTGTTTAGATGTGACCCATTAAAATGATCACATACACCAAATTTCATGTTTCTCTGATTTTTAGAAAAAAATTAAAAATAAAATACTTTGAGGCGTTAGATCTAGACCAAGCGGTCGATACTCACTTGTGTTATTATACTGAAGGTATCACAACCATTCATTCAGATCTGACAGCTGGGAGAGAGTTGCATGTAAATATGAGAAAGTATAGAGTGAGACCATTTACCTCTGGTACAAGGTTGTCACATTAATCTTGACCATTCGATGTGAAATTGGCTAGCTGCAATTATTCCATTGACCAAGCTCAAATGTCAAAAGAATTTTTCTCAAACTTTGTGACACATCCAAGCTATCAAATTTCACATCGAATGGTTGTGAGTAATTGTGACCGCCTTGTATCATTGTATATAATCCCTATAAATATTCCTTAGACCTAGTGGCACATATAAATTTCTATAAGATCATTTATTTTTGTTACAAGGAGGTTATAATCATTTATTTAGTAGTTGAAGTTGGGAATGATGCATCTCAAGATTGATTCCTATCGCTCAAATATCCAAAAAAACAAAGAGGTCATAATCATTTATAAAATGGAAATGTGTCACAACATTTGAAAATTTTTGTTTTCGGCTCAGTGCCTAATCAATGACACTTCCAATCACCCGATTTCACACAATAGTCCACGTTGATTATGATGTCCTTGTACCAAAAGTCAATAGTCTTATTATATACATTTTATTTGATTGTTTAGAAAAACCTTTGAATCTGTAAAATCCTCTAGAAATTTTAAATTTTAAAAAAATTCAAAAACTAATTTTTTATGGAATTTATATAATTTATATGTTTCAAAACTTTGTAAAGAAACTTGTTGTTGATAAAGATAAGAACAAGAAAAGAATTACGTGGTTCGGCATAGGTTCGGCATATTTGCCTACATCCACAAGTAGGGAGATTGTTTTTTATTTAACTCATTGTTTCCCATACATTATATCACACCTTCAAAACAGAGATACGAGAGAAAGTGATAGAGGTGATAAAGGTAAATCCTAGATTTTGAGGTAACCGATATATACAACTTGTCAACATGGTTACAGCCAATTATTCCAACACTCCTCCTCAAGTTGGTGCGAAAAGATTGAAAGCACCTAACTTGTTAAGAATTTCTTTAAATTTCTCCTTCTCAATGGATTTTGTAAAAATATCTGCAAGTTGATGCAAGGAGTTTAAATGATCTTGTCTTGAACATTTTCTCTGATGAAATAACAATCAATCTCACTATGCTTAGGTCGTTCATGAAACACGGAGTTTGATGCTATGTGAATAGCGGCTTGATTATCACAATAGAGCTTAATGGAGTTTTTTAAACCAAGATTCTGAAGAAGAGCCTTAAGCCAAATGAGTTCACATGTTGCAGAAGTCATACCCATGTATTCAGCTTTAACACTAGATCTAGCTACAACATTTTGTTTTTTACTGTTCCAAGTGAATAAATTTCCTCCAACAAAAGTACAGAATCTCGTAGTGGATTTTCAATCAGAAAGATCTCCTGCCCAAATCAGCATCACAATATCCCATAATAGTAGTATGGTCATTTTTCTTCATTAAAATTCCATTTCCTAAAGAACTTTTAAATCTTATGTACATGCATGAATTGACTGACTAGACTCATAGCATGAGTGATGTCTGGTCTATTGATAGTTAGATAAATTAATTTTCCCACAAGTCGTTAATATCTTGAAATATCTTTGATTTGTTCTTTATCATCAAGAGTTAATTTCTGATTTATTTCAACTGGTGTTTCAATAGGACAAGCGCCTAATTTGCCAGTTTCTTTTAGCAAATCCAAAGTATATTTTCTTTAAAATAGGAAAGTGCTTTTTTTTTAGTATACAACTTCAATACCCAAAAAATACTTTAATTTCCCTAAATCTTTTAGATCAAAGACACGATGAAGATATTTCTTAATGAGAGAAATTCCTTGAACATCACTTCCAGTGATTATGATGTCATCCACATAAACAAGAATAACAACTTTACCTTGTTTTCCAGTATTTATAAATGTAGAAGAGTCAGCAATGCTCCTAGAGAAACATTGAGAAATAAGTGCATAGCTCAATCTGGTATACCAGACTCTTGGCGATTGCTTCAAGCCGTAGATAGTTTTTCTTAACTTGCAAACCATATTTGAGTTTTCAGTTGGATGACCTTGGGGAATTTTCATGTAAACTTCTTCTTCAATATCCCTTTGAAGAAATGTATTTTTAACATCAAGTTGGTACAATGGCCAATCAAGGTTGGCTGCAATGGAGAACAGAACTCTGACAGTATTCGTTTTAACAACAAGAGTGAATGTTTCATTGTAATCCTCTATACGTTTGAGTAAACTCCTTAACAACCACCCGTGCTTTGTATCTCTCAATTGTACCATACTTTATTTCATATATCTATTTATTCCCAACAATTTTTTTTCCTTGTGATTTTTATCAAAAGCAATGAGCTCTTCTTTCATTGCCTTTTTCCACTCAGGATGTGAAAAGGCATCTTCAAAGCTAATAAGTTCCTGATAGGCAGAAATAGAGCTGAGGTAACAATAATGTTCTTTAGATATTCTTGAATAATCTAAAACCTTTTAAATAGGATATTTTGAAGAAACTTGATAAGTTTGAAAATCTTGAAACCTACTTGGAGGTCGAATGGTGCGACGATGGCAATTAGAATCAATATTGGGCACCATAGGAGGAGTCACTTGAGGAGCTGTTGTATAAGGGGCGGTGGCTTGGGGTTGTTCTTCTTCTTGAATGTGTCTTCCATCTTTGTTCTCGGTTTTAACATAGTCTTCACTGGCGATTAGAGGAATAATATAATTCTCCCCCTAAAGCTTATTTTCCTCATCATTTTGGGATTGAGGAAAATAATGTTCATTATCTTGAAAAATAATATCGCGAGAAAGAATTACATGCTTCTCTGTATAATCGTAACATTTTTAAGCCTTTTTTGTGGAAGAATAGTCACTATGCAAGATAACATATCCTACAAAAATTGTTAGGAACGGGAAGAGTCGCCTAATGAAAAAACTTGCTATCTTTTCAACCAAGAACACCATGACATAGAGGAGAACAATGACATAATCTTGGATACCAATAATTGTAATATTAAGGTTTGGTCTGTCAAAGTACCGAAGTGAGTTAGGCCCTTCTTATGGCTCTCAGAATAAGAAAGAGTCTTAATTGGGGGTCAATTAAGGAAGAGGGGTAAGGTACTGGTTAACATTTGTATTTTTTCCAAAATCGACACTGAGGACTGTAGTCACCCTTTCCTATATTGCCCTTTTATGAACCCATTCAAGAATTGGGCCACTAAAATCTCCAATTGGAAATGGATTATGCCCAAGAAAGTACAGTAATTCTTTGCCTTGATTCTTTATCCATCATTCCCCTCGACTGGTACCCATCTGTGGCATATTCTCGTGGCAGCTATTCTGTAGTTTCTATGGAAGGAACGGAATTCCAAAGTTTGGTGGGAAAGCACATGACTTTGAGCATATTCGACAAGTTATTTAGAGGGGGGTGGTTCAATGGGCTCACGTTCTCTTGAATTTTAGGTGTTATCACAAACAGGTTTGCTCTACACAGTTTTTGGATCTACTGTTGTTGTGCCCCAAAAGGGCCATGAGATCCTTTTGCTGGTCTCCTACCTCGACAGGTTGACTTAAACTGAATTTTGATAGTAGTGTGAGACCACATGCTCATGAAGCTACTAGCTTTGGCAGCATCCTTAAAAATCATCTTAGTGAGACCATCTATACCTACAATAGCTAATTACCTTATTGTGACATTAATGAAACGGAATAAGAGCAGTAAAGGAATATGATTAATTTGGTGCATCCACCCTCAATCGACCCCTAGCAATAGACTTCAATTATGGATGAGATTCAGATTGTTATTTTTAGCAAAGAAACCCTATTTTGCCACGTCAATTGGGAGAAAAATGATGATGTAGATGCTCTAGCTCGGCTCCCTCCATAGTCTCTCTGTTCTCCCCCTGCCTCCCTCCTTTTTCTTCTTTTTTTCTTATTCTCCTCTTTTTTCTTCTCTCCCTTCGTTGTTCTCTCTTTTGTTATTTCCTTTGTAACGCCATGAGAATTTTAGTTAACGAAAATAATAATAATAAATAAATACATAAAAAAAGAGAGAAAATGACTCAATCACGACTTTCACAATCGAAGATTGGATTCTAGCAGTTGGTCTGCTTACGTAGATTTTTTGTACAAATTAGGTTCTAATAATTTCTTTTAGTCTACATAAGTTTTATGAGATATGTGCAATCTGATAATGAGACCCCTTTTTTATCAAATGCGACCCCATAAATGAGGTTACCATTCTTGTTATTTACTAATGTGACTATTTTGTTTAGTATTAGTTTCCCAATAAATTCATTGTATATTTTTTGTGTTTAGGGAAAATTTAAGACAAAAAAATTGTCAAGCAAAACACTAAATGCTAACAACCCACACAATAAAACTATTGTTAATGATTTATAAACCACTATGAAATTCTTGTACCCTCCCTCTGCAAATTGTAACTATTTTATATGTCCTCATGGCAATCGTGTTTCTTCGCTAGTTTCTTTAGCAAAATCTGATATACTCAAGATTTGTTTACTCCCCTAAGTTTTGACGTATGTATAATTTGCCCCGATTTTCCGCCTTCGATATATAGACCAAAAATTTACATTAATTAGTTTCCCAATATATTGTTATTCTCTTATTTGCTAATTATGATTTACCTAGGCTATAGTAGACCATAATTCCATACCGATAATTTAAGGTGCCACTAAGTCTATCATAGACTTTGTAACCAGTTAGAAATTGTCTTGTAAATGATTTGGACAAAGGGATTCCAAAATATATTCATTTCAAATTAATCTTACACTTGATGATACAAGTTCTTGAAGTGAACTACAAATCCGAAAGCCAGGTGACTGGTCAAAGGTCCTAAGGCTAATGGATCACTCAATGGGCTCACTCAATGTCTTTCTTTCCTCTCCCAGTGGCCCAATGATATCTCATCTACAATATACTCACGATGCAATACCTTTTTGTTATGCCTCCCTCTTTGAGATTAAACATTTTGGCTATTTATCATATGCTATGAATTGATCTCAAGTGTTGGGCTCACCCGTTTGAGCCTTCACGCACGAATATGGATGTGCGAAGCGGAATCTAAATTTATGGATACAAAATACACCAAAGCAATATATGTTTGTGTGTGTATAAGTAGAAATCGTATATTAAAGCAAATAAACAACTTATTGGCACTGAGATTATATGTAATTCACTTTTTCAAACTACATTCACAACAAAAAGCAACATCCACTGATAAAAAAAATAATGGTTACAAGTTCTTCCAAGATACAAGCTTTATTGGGCTCCCTGACTTCTTTTAGAGGGGTTTTCTCTCTACGTTTTTCGTTCTCTTATATTTTTCCCTCTCTCAAAGGCTTTCTTTCTATTGAGTTTATCTCTATCATATGTTTTTCTCTCTCTAAAAAACACTATGATAAACCTACATAAACGTTATTTCTCGTTCCTTCTCGTTTCTCTCTTTTTCTCTCTCTACAAGGAAAAGGTTTAACAAGATAGTTACTTGCTCCCCCACATTTCTCTCTCTTTCTTCTTTTCTCGAAGAGAATAATCACTATATTTTCTTTTTTCTACAATGGAAAGGTTCCTACTAATAAGAAGAGACTTTTGTTAGATACACACAAGAGGAACTAAGAGACTTTTGTTAGATACACACAAGAGGAACTAAGGCCCCCCCC
>NW_006499905.1:2470836-2484429 GCF_000471905.2 Amborella trichopoda | reverse complement strand
ACTAATAAGAAGAGACTTTGTTTAGTATACACACAAGAGGAACTAAGAGACTTTGTAGTATACACACAACGACGAACTACCGACCCCCCCCCCCCCCCCGCCCCGCCCCCCCCCTCAGGTTAGACTCTTTTGTGTAAGCTTTTGATTTGTTCATTATCTCTCTAAGAAAGATAAAGATGAAATATTTAACTTTTATCTGATGTAGAGCCTATATGAAGATTTTTCTTTTTAATAAGCCTATAACTCTTCACATGAGGTTTATCTTTTCATGTAATTTGCTCTCTCTCTAACACATAAAGATAAAGATAGAATCTTTGATCACAAACACCTTATTTATATATACATATAGGAAAAAACTAGGATTAGGCTCATATGAACATATGAGCCCAATCGTCAGATCGACCCACATTCAATCTGGGCCGTTGGGCTCATATGTTCATATGAGCTAGTAGGTTAATCCCAGTTTTTTTCACATATATATATATATATATAGGAAAAAGATGGGATTAGCCCAGTAGCTCATATGAACATATGAGCCTAACGGTTCAGATTGAATCTGGGCCGATCTGACGATCACAAATATCCGATAATGCTTGAAATTTCTTTTTTTTTCACAGATCCAAATCACTTAAAATTTTAAGTGTGTGCTCTTCTTATCAAGATGCACCTAATAAAAATATAAAAAATATTATCTGCGAAAAGAAAATGACCAAAATTCCGCCTAGAACATTTTGGGGGTATTTTGGTCAATTTTTTCATATAAAATATTTTTTTTGATATTTTTCGAAGATTCACCTATTTTTTATGGACACACGGTTAAATTTTCATGTTATTTGGATGTGTAGAAAAAAAACTAAAATTCAAACACTACCGGACATCTGTGATCAGCAGATCGGCCCAGATTCAATCTAAAACGTTGGGCTCATATATTCATATGAGCTAGTGAGCTAATCTCATATTTTCTCATATATATATATATATATATATGATTTGTCTAGAGTTAACGACCCCCCAAAATACAAAAGTTCAAGTTAGAAGGGGTTGTGATGGGTGTATTTATCAAAACAATCGTTAGTTTTTTATTAAAAATTTATTTAAATAGGTAAATTTACTATTAAGCAATGGTAAATTTGAAATTTTCATAAAAATACAATGACATTTTAGAAGTTAGTGTCCTATAACTTTATTGGTATAGTGTTATTGTACTTTAATTAAAATTTCAACTTTACCCCTTTATAGAGATGACAAATATAATAATATTTACAAAATTGCCCCACAAATAAACCTTTAACTTGAAGGGTTGTGAAGTTTAGATTATCGAAAACACACGTATAGTTATCAACTCCAATAACCCAATTGGTTGTGTTTATACATCTCCCTAATGTTAGGGAGTGCCTCTCCCTCATAGGAGCACCCAACATTAAAGTTAGGAAAACTAAATTTACAAGGGTCAATCCCAAGGAGATACAGGCACATGAATGAGCATAGTGGTTGGGTTGTGTAAGTAGCAGTCTTTCTTTTTAGGTATTTGGGCCTGTCACTGTGTGCATCAAAACCAACAAGAGAGGTATGGAAAGATTTCAATACAAGCTTGACTCCTAGAAAACCAGATTCCTATCTACTTAATGTAGATTAATCTTGGTGAATGCCAAGCTTCCCAGCTATCATATGTCCCTTATAAAAGCTAATGGGCAAATTACCAGAAAGTGGGAAGCTCTAATGAACAATTTCCTGTGGAGTGGATCAAATGAAAGGAAGAAATATGCCATTGTCGGTTGGAAAATTATTTGTTTACCTAAGAAAGAAGGTGGCCTGGGTATTAGACATCTAGCCAAGTTCAATGATGCTTTACTTACAAAATGATGATAGAGAATGGTAGACAATGAGGATAATCAATGGATGATGGTGCTAAGCGCCAAGTAAAGATCTAATCAAAAAATTGAGCCCAAACACCTCCTCCCCCTATGTATGGGGGGACATTGACAAACGCAGAAACATTTTCCTCTGTTATAGCAGAATGGCGATCGGAGATGGTGGCAATACACAATTTTGGCATACAAAGTGGTTAGGGAATGCTCCACTGAAAATACAGTTCCAGCAGCAAGAACAGTAGTGTCAGAGACTTAATCACAGGCGAAGCTCTAAACACTTGTTGGGAGATTACTTTGAGATACAAAAGAGTGAACGATCATGTTGCAAACTAGTTTGAGCAACGAACGAATGTACATGTGCAACTCTGTTAAGTCCGCATATGCTCTACTGAATGATGATCGATATTTCTTGCCATCTAATGTTGGTATGGAAGTTTAAGGTGCAATTGAGGGAGAGAATGTTCATGTGGCTTTCTGTCTACAATTGAAGCGTTACTACAAATGTAAATCTCATTTGCAAAGGGAACGATAAGACTGATTATCGCTTATTTTTACATTGCGCTCTCGCTATGCCACTGGATGTTAAGAAAATTTTGTTTGGGATGGGCTACTCCAAGGTCTCTTGTTGGGCAAGAAACTGGTCACTCTTCCGCCCGCTTCACCAAGCATGGTGCACGGTTATGGTGTATGGATGTGGTTACAACCATTTGACACATTTGGAAGGAAAGAAATTGAAGGAATATCCATGAACAGGTACAATTCAAGACTCTACAGCAGAAGAGAGATACTAGATGGTTTTCTCCTGCACAGGGACGGGTGAAAACCTTGATGGCAGCCCACCTTTTGCCTCTTCCTGACTCCTGATTTTTTGTCCTTCTTTGTATGTTTTCTTTTACCGCTTGTTATTTCTCTTCTTTCTCCCTTGTATACCACTCGTGAAACTTTATTATTGTTAACGAACTCTGTTAACAAGAAAAAAAAAAAACTCATAACTTCATCGGTGCCTAGTAGAGGCACACAGAAAGTTCCCTAACATTCTTTGTTTGTGTGTATGTGCTAGGTTTGGCGATAGTCAAAATCACCCTACCCAGGTTTTCATTAAAAAAGTTAAAAGTATTATAGTAAAAAGAGTTTCACTAAAAGATTAAAAGTATTATAGTAAAAAGAAAAGGGTTTTATTGTGGAGCAAAAAAGAAGCTAAAGGTAATCTCTATAAAAAATAATCAAGAAAGATATAATACCATCCTTTTTAGGGTCACCCTTTTGGAGGTTATGGGAAGGGATCTCTAAGATAGAGATAGGTCTCCAAGAGAGATCTGATCTCCAAAAAAGACGGTGTTCTTATGAGTTTTTGGTTAGTTAATTTTTACTTTGAAATAAAGAAAGTCAATTTTGGGTTGGTTTTCACTTTTAGAGAGAGAAAGCCTATCGGTTGCTCTGAATGTTATCTTTCCGATAGTTGTATTGCAACGCAAAAGAAGATATTGATCAGCCATGTTGTTCAATTGAGAAAGCATGTTCAGAAGGGAAGATCGGTAATGATTGTTTACCGATGTTTAGAGAGAGCTATATCTTTTGTAACCCAAAAATGTAATATTCATTGTGCTAATGGAATTCTAGTTGTTGAGGCCATAGATGTAACCCTACAGGGTGAAGAGCAAGTTTAGAATGGAAGATCGGTAATGGTTTTTTACCAATGTTTAGAGAGAGCTATATCTCTTGTAACCCAAAAATGTAATCTTCATTGTGCTAGTGGAATTCTAGTTGTCGAGGCCATAGATGTAACCCTCCAGGGTGAAGAGCAAGTTTAGAATGGAAGATAGGTAATGGTTTTTTACCAATGTTTAGAGAAAGCTATATCTCTTGTAACCTAAAAATGTAATCTTCATTGTGCTGGTAGAATTCTAGTTGCTGAAGCCGTAGATGTAGCCCTACATGGTAAACCACATAAATCACATGTTATTGTGGTGTACTTTTTTAATTTTACTTTATTTCTTACACTCGATTTATAAATGTATTCATCTATTTCGCATTTAGTCAATTATGTACACGATCTTAGGTGAGATGCCAATACTTAGGATTTCCGGTTCCGCAAATTAAGGGTTCCCGAGAATCCAACAATACCCTAATATCCATACAACAACATTACTTTTTTTGAGCGATAACAGCATTTCAACTTTGAATTTAATCTTTTGCTACGGCCCAAGTAAAGGGCAAAGAAGCATTCTTCCATTACTTCAAATCAAAGCCCTCAAGAAACAGAAAAAGGGCCTGGGTAGCTGTTTCTAAGTCAAAAGGGGTGTACTGATCAGGGATTAGCATTAATTTGACGTCTCAAATTTTTCGTTTATGAAAACAAACTAAATCTGTACAGTGCGGCAATATACCACACCACGAAACAAGAAACAAGGAAATCGTTATTGAGCCCAATCTCTCTTTCAAGAAAATGGTAGGCTCAATTGGGATCTCAATCCAGTCCGGTCAATCGTATGTACCAGTGACTTTGAGGTTTACAAAGGCCAATGTACATCAAAACCCATCATCATCATCATCATCATAATTAAAATCAACTATACAAATCCTAATCCGTTTTTTTTTCTCTATCAAATATCATTTAAAGTCAATTATTTAAAGTCAACTATACAAATCCTAATCCACTCTTTTGCTCCATCAAATATCCTACTTTCAATGAGGTTAGAGGCGCCAATAAACCCAAACGCAACCTAGGACCCACAAGGTAGACCCCATTTGTATCCAAATATTGGACATAACAAGTTGGGTCTGAGTCCAAATCTTGAAACCGAACACTATTCAAATCCATGTATAGGTCCTGATATGAGACCGATATTTATTTTATTTTTGGACAAATCAATATGGGAAACCGATCTGGACCAATTCTCCGAGGTGAGAATCACCCCAAAAAAAAAGAAAAAAATAAAACAAAATATAATAGAAACATGGGACCCGGGCAAATTCAGCCACTCCGGATTGCCGGTCCCCTAGATCGCTGATTCTCTCACAGGAACCAGCAATCTCGCATGGACTCAAACTAATTCCTGATACTTGGCCAACAGCAATTTGGTCCCCATCAATTCCCAGTCCAGAACAGCACTTTCAAATCCTAATCTCGGCGTTTTGAATCACAAGTGGACCCAAAACAAAAAACATATTGGCATCTAACAAGATGTTCAAAAAAAATGGCAAAGGGAACATAGATTTCCAAGATCCCAGGCCAATGAAAAGATGGTCTGTGAAACCAAATACCCCGCCCCTTCTCTGAATTCATGATTTAAATGTTAAACCATGGATACTTAAGGTCTGGATTATGCATCAAAGATTGGGAAAAGAAGTAACACAAGTGGAGAGAGCAATAAAAGACAATATATGAACAGGCTTCAAACACCCAAAACCTCTAGATATATCTCTCATTTGAAAATCACATTCCCCATCTAAAGGGATCAGCAATACACAAATATGCCAGGAAATATATGAAAACAGAGAAGGAAGAGAAAATATTGAAATACCCTTCACACCAACAAATACCTTGTCCTCAAATAGTGTTCCCTATGTGAGACCTCCAAATTAATTATTCTCTGAAACACAACTCCAGTGCCAGTTTCACGGCTATAAGGAAGAAGCAATCAAATACCAGAGAGAATTACAGCCCCAAAAGAGAACCAAAGTAGAAACACGCGTACTAAAGAACTAAAGGCCCTGGTCGATGAGGTAGTCACCAAGCCTCTCGACGATCATGTTGCATTGGCCTGGGGTCATGGGTTCATCATAGATGCCTAAGATCAAGGCCTGGTTGGTTTTCTTGACAGTAACACCACCTGATCCCTGTTGTACACATCCCAACAGTTTAAAAATAAGAGAGAGAGAGAGAAGGGGAAGGGTACAAAATAACTCATCATTATTAACAGATATTCATGCAGATACATGCATGAGAAACACATACAAATTTTATCTTTTTACCAAGCAGTATTTGGGGCATCAGCCCCCTCCTAAATCTATCTTGTGAGATCGATTTTGGATCTAAAATTCACAAGTCAGTGATCTCCACCATGGTAATTATAAATCTAAATAAAACCAAATATTGAACTTCAATGTATCTGAATTGTTCTGAATCTTTTTTTCTCTTTATACCATTTATTTTAATCTTTTTGTCTCTTTACACCATTCATTTTAATTCTTCAAAGATCATCAAATCTGCACTATTTCTGGAGCAGAATACAGATGAATCTAAGGCCGGAAAATATTCCCAGTGACTTCGGATGTGTTTCATACCCTACAAAAGCTTCCATTCATGGCCAAGGTGGATTCACACATTCAAGGACACAATAAACTTTCAGTAACAATAAGATAGTCATACCAAAATGTGTGAACAAATGACAGAGGCAAGTTCATTTTGAACATAATAACAGGAGCATATTGGTTATAAACAATCTACACAGGAGGGATCATGATGAGAGGGGAGCAAATTGGTTAAGGATCCAAAAAAGATATACAATTGTGACCACAAATCAAACTAATCATATAGAGAAGGGTAAAATATCTCCATATCCTCTATTTTTAAATTTCATTTCTTGATAAACCCAAAGTTTTAAAAAATATCTCCTAACCCTTGGCCACTTTAAACCTATTTTTTAACCTAAACAAATGTGAAAAAGACTTGTCTTTCTAAACCCAATACTTTCTCTCTCTTCATTTATAGACCCCAAACTTCTCTCTTCACTTATATACCATGGCTGCCTGCTATCGTTTTCCCCATTGCCCCTCTCTCTCTCCTTCAGTGGAGTTAAACCATTACGTCTCTTGATTTATCTCTTCACACTGGATTTGCAGACCACTCATTTACATTTCGCAGCATTTTAAACAGAACAAGAATCACTTATTCACCATTGAACCTGTGATTTTTGGGATTTATAAGCAATCCAACCCAGGATGAGTTTGATTTCAAGATTTGGGTGTCAATTCTCAAATCGGTTTTGCAGGAATGCTGGTAAGTTCACTCCCATGACTTCAAAGTGGGTAAGGTCTGATCAGGTCATGCATTATAGCAGTGCTCCATTAAAGGAAGAGAAAGACGAAGAAGAGGTGATAATAGCCCAGAGACGACTCCCAGCTGATTATGATCCAGAAAATTTTGACCCCACCGAGCATAGAGGCCCACCCACTGATCAGGTCATGCATTATAGCAGTGCTCCATTAAAGGAAGAGGAAGACGAAGAAGAGGTGATAATAGCCCAGAGACAACTCCCAGCTGATTATGATCCAGAAAATTTTGACCCCACCGAGCATAGAGGCCCACCCACTGATAGGGTTTTTAGGCTCGTTGATGAAATATCTGGTCTCACATTGTTTGAGGTTTCAGAGCTCTCTGAAATCATGATGAAAAAGCTTGGAATGAAAGAGATTTTAGGCTCGTTGATGAAATATCTGGTCTCACATTGCTTGAGGTTTCAGAGCTCTCTGAATCATGATGAAAAAGCTTCGAATGACAGAGATGCCAGTTATTGGCATGATGAAAGCTGGAATGGGTCTTCCTGCTATGCCTGATATGGGTTCAGGGAGTGCAGCCAAGGAAGAGGGGAAGAAGCCAGAAAAAACTGTTTTTGAATTGAGGCTTAAGAGCTATGAAGCTGCCTCGAAGATCAAGGTCATCAGAGAAGTTAGGTCATTTACTGATTTGGGCCTTAAAGAAGCTAAGCATTTGGTAGCGAAAATCCCTTTTGTTATCAAAAGAGGGGTTTCCAAGGAAGAGGCCGAACAGATTATCGAGAAATTGAAGGATTGTGGTGCAAAAGTTGTCATCGAATAAATTACATGGGTGCTGTTTCTATGTTTTCTCTGTATTTTTTGTTCTCTGCCCTAGTCTCAGTTGGTGATGGTGTCTATGTGAAGAGGAAAGAGAATGCAAGCTCTAATGGTGAGGATCCGAAGAGAGAGCAGTAGGAGAGAGAATGAGGGGAGAGAGATGGGAAACATGAAGAGAGAGAGCAGTGGGAGAGAGAATGAGGGGAGGGAGATGGCAAAGACAGAGAGGGAAAAGGGGTGCGGTGAGAGAGAGAGAAGTTTGAGACGATGCTTTTAGAAAAGATATGTCATTTTAGATTTGTTTGGCCTGAGAAAATAAGTTCAAATTAGCTCAAGGGGTTCGAAGAAATAAAATCTACAATTCTACACCTTAAGTCTATCGTGAAATGAAACTTAAAAATTGGAGGTATAGAGATATTTTTCCTATAGAGAAATATGAAGCATGGTTTATTTAAAGAAAGCATATCAGTTCAAGCCAAATTTCAGTCAATATTTTATCGAGTGAGAAATTGTCACCACAATTCACACATACATAATAAATTCCAGCATTTAAAGAATAAGAATCACAGTTAGGCAAGGCCAATGTTCTGTAAAGTGTGCTTTAAGGGCCCACTTCAGATTGGCCAGGTAATAGATGCCATTTAGCCACCTCCAGAGAAGCCTTTCAGGTTTTCCAAACAATGGAGAATGGAAAGTAATTGGGGGAAAAAAAAAGGAGCTGCTTACACTTCAAGCAACAATATTCACATTCATGGAATTTGTACAAATAAAATGAAACCAAATACTCTCCCAAACCCAAAAAACTCTTACGGATATTCACAATGCAGATTGAAGTAATATGATTTTCAATTAGAGAAGAATTAATATCACCCATACTGAATTGTAATGACAAAATAGGAAAAGTATACAAAGAGAGCATTTACTTTTGATACAAGGAGGGCACGAGCACACTCTTGTCCATCAGATTTCAAATCAAGTGGTTGTGAGTGTCATTTACTCGACTCAAGCCATCCAAATTAATATCTAATGGCTAGGACCAATTGTGGCCTCCATGTAATAAAGATAAATGGTCTCATTGTATACAAAACCGACAATATAAAGTATCAACTCTACACCATACGGCTCAATTAATGATCCATAACCATTACCAGTATACCCATTAGCAGCTAAGTTTTTTAGATTTTCATGCTATTGTTAACACTAATGAAAGCATCCGGAAAAGAAAGAAGCTGCTGGGTATATGGCCCAGTCATAATTGATGGAATAGAATTCTGTAAATTTTAATATGAGACTTTTAACTTTCGAACACTCCAAGAACCAGGGATCCCAAAATAAAATCCAACTAAAAAGGAATCAACAAATAATCAAAGAGACCAAAAAGAAAGAAGAAAAATCGAACATTCGAACATATTATGCACGTCTATATGTGCGTGTGTGTGTGAAGAGAGAGAGAGAGAGAGAGAGAGGAGCTCAAATGGGAGATTGAGAAGCATTTTGAAGTTGAGATATAATAAATTATATACAAATGCATTCCCAGCCTGGAAAACATGCATTCCCAGCCTAGCAGCTACTAATGTTTACGAATGATGACTGTAAAGTAACTCTTACTATAATTAAACACTGTTACTAATGTTTGTTAGAGAGACACAAACGGAGAAGATGATTCACCATCTCTTACTATTCAATAAAATAATAGCATGCAGCAATAACACTTCTTTCGTACATCAAGTCTACAACTACTAAGTTTTCACACTTTCTCCCCGCATCAAATCTACAAAGTTTAAGTGAACTAAACCAATATGATTCTTGTATTTTTAAATAAGAAAATTATGAATATAAATTTTTTTACATCTCAATGACAGCAGACAAGTTGGTAGAGTGCATCAAATACAATTATCTTTTTACTAATATTCAAATTAGACAGAATGCTTATCCGAGAAAACTTAACAAAACTAATATAGACTAATAAGTTAACTTGAGATGAATTCTCTTGTGACCCACAATCAATTAGAGTTCAGAATTTTCCAGACGAACAGTGAAGATGGGTGAGAAACCAATGTGGAAACCTAAGATGTTTCTCTTTCCACCCATCTTCAAGTTAGAGCGAGAAAGACTTTAAAGATACTAACAGTAAAAAATCAAATCGGAAACAGAAGGAAATCTTACCTTCTTTCCTCGGATAACTGCACCTGGCTCACCCTGAATAACCATATATTTTGTACTTCCAAGGTATAGGCCAGTAGGGGCAAGGGATCCAGGTTCATTGAAGTCATTCATGATGCCATTGATCTCATCAGGTTTAAACTATAATCAAATAGAAAAAGATAAATGAGAAATATATATCAAACAACATAAACAGGGAAAAAAAAAAATTAGCCAATGTAACCATAAGAACAAGGCCACTTTTAATAGAATCCATAAATGATGTTCTCTATTGATCAAACAATTCAAAAAAAAAAAATTTAATAATCTTCTATTTAATACAAATGTTAACCTTTTCCTCAAAAAAAAAAAAACAATTCAAAAAATGGGAAACGAACCTTACCACTTTATATCAAGCAAAAAACCCAGTAGACCCAAACTGATCTTCACTAGTTCAAACTGAAAACTAAGATCTAATCAAGTAATGCATTGAGCAGGTTGACAAAGATATAGAGGATCAAAATTTGGATGATCAGAGAGAGAGAGAGTTTGCATCAAAACAAGACTTCAACCACATCCCATCAGATCCATCAAATATCACTACAAACTCTCAGAATATCAGATAAACTAAGAATAAAGCATCAGTTAAAAAACCACAGTAGATTGCTCATGAACTCAAATTTGCAAATTTAACAGAAAATCTTTTTAAAAACAACAACAATGTCAAGTTCACACCCATATCAAGCTATTCAACATCCAGAAAATAAATAAAAATGGAAAGGTTAGAAAAATGCGGTCTTCACAAGGGGTAAAAAAGGGAATAGATAGACAATAAAACTGCAACCAATATCAAATCAAGAAATTGGACAAAAATAAACACCAAAATGCAACCAAGATCAAATCAAGAAATTGGCAAAATAGACACTAAACTGCAACCAAGATCAAATCAAAAAATTGGTAAAATAACTACTAAACTGCAACCAATATCAAATCAAAATTCCGTGGAAAAATAGCAATAACAAAAAATCAGATCACAGGTCATAAAACTAATAATCAAATAAAACACCACCTCATATTAATCCCATCAAATATACATAGATCGAACAGGATCTTCCCCATGGATAATCATAACAGTAGTTATTACAGATCGGATTCAAAAGCAAAAGAGAAAAGGAAAACACATCTGAAACAGATTCAATCGAAACCAGAAAGGGGGAAGAGAGAAAGGAATACCTGAGGGAAGTTATCGCTCTGAGCCCAGACGCTGCCATCTTGGCCGATGATGGCAGCTGCCGAGAGGCGCTGGCCGTCGATCTCACACATCAAGTGCTCATCAACGTACGCCTGCCACGACATCTTTACAACTCTCACTCTCTCTCTCTCTCTAGAAGTTCTTCAAAGTTTAGCCCCTGCAAGCCAGTGAAGGCAAGAAATGGAACACTATTCCGCCTTTACTCACCACCCAATCAGCCGGATTTCGTAAAGGCCCCTCACATCCGCCGCTATTTAAACCAGTGGTGAAATAGCTTGATACCGAAACTACCCCTGACACCCGTTAGACTTATCGAGTTTCTCCCCTCCTTTATGTGGCCTCTTTTCATTTCGAATTTTCGAGAACTCCCAATCAAAATGACTAAAATGCTACTGTAACTCCCAACGGGCAAGAGCTCGCGAAGGACCGAAGAGACCCGGCTCTACTGTTTATAGGGCCGGCTCCGACTGAGCTAAAGATGCTTTAGCCCAAGCCCTATCAGAGACAGCCCAGGTCGGGCCAAGCTCAACCCGCCATAGGCCAGGCCTGGCCAGACCCTAACTTAGGGCCATAGTTGCTTGGCCTTGGCCGAGCCCTCATAGCACATTTTGTGGCCCAAGCCCTAGTTCTTTAGGGCCAAGTTCACCAGCTCAGGCCACTCGAATCATTCCCACCCCTACAATTCAAGCCAACCAGTCCTAATAGAGCCTTGTTCCCTTGAAGGCAAACCAGGGCCTGGTGCAGACCGCGCCAAAGAGGACCTGACCATGGCCCGGCCCAAGCCCTATCCTAGCCATCAGGGCCCTCTGTCCAATCCCGGCCCAGCACTTAGACCAGGAACCGGGCCGCGCCACTAGCCTACATTGCCATTTCTCTGTTTCATTTGTCACGTAAACGTCACTTTCCTTTCTCTTTTTTAACATAAACGCTGTTTTGATAGACTGATTTTATGCTCTTGCACGAACAAAATGCTTGTTTGCTACCTCAGGCGAAAACTATGCTTGGTATATTTTTAAGACCCCAAATTTTGAAAATGTATCTTGTGACTAATTCCAAAAAACGGGTTAATTCAACCACATACTCTATCAGCCTAAAAAAATTTGTCATCCAATTTCAAACCGCATGATCTAAGTGTTAATAGCTCAAAATCCATTTACCGTTGGTACAAAGTAATCACATTAATATTGACAGTTGGATGTGAAATTGAGTGGTGGCAATTATTCCATCGATCAAGGTCAAACTTCAAATAAAATTTTTTCGAACTTTGTGACATATCCAACCTATCAAATTTCACATCAGACCACCTTGTATCAAAGTAAATGGCCTCATTCTATACGGTTCCTTTTCTTAAAACAATAGACTACATTTAAAAGGAAAAGTACACAATGAGACTATTTACCTTTGGTACAATATGATCACAACTAATCTTGACCATTGGATGTGAAGTTTAGTGGTTGCATTTATTCCTTTGACCAAATTTAAATATCAAAATAAATTTTCTCAAACTTTGGGACAAACCCAATCTATCAAAATTCACATGGAATAGTTGTAAGTAAATGTGACATCTTTGGATCAAAAGTAAATGGTCTCATTATGTACAATCCCAAATGTTGTCCAATATATTTTCTACATGAGGGAGTAAATGATCTGAAAAGGGCATACTATTTGCTTTACTTATTTTTAAAATAATTTTTATTATAAAGCCAAAAAATGAAAAAATAAGCAAAACCTATTTATTTTGTAAATAATAATTGAGGTTATATTCGACTATATCTCACTTTCCTTATAGGATTCTTTCTTTTACCATTCTCTTCAATTGTTTAGCGCTGGTTTGGGCACCTAGAGAAGCCTATCTTGGGAGCAGGCTTCTTCTAGAATTGGTTTGTCCCTGGATAGGGGTGTTTGCCGTTTGGATATTATTTAAGAAGAAACATGGGATATGCATGTCCACTGTTTGGATTGCCTGGAAGATGTAAATCCATAGATATTCAATTGTAGTTTTTATATTATTACTCTATATTTATTTTATAGGGATTAACTTCTCCTATTGATTCCAAACTTCAATATTATTTATTAACTACAACAATTAATATATTATTTTATGTTATACTATAGTATCTAACATTAGAAAAAATATATAATATCATAATATAGAATATATAATATTATATAATATAATACAATATAATATAAATGTATAATAATATTACATATATATATAATAGAATTTGTATTATATTATATTTTATTATATGTCATAAATTAATATCTACTTTATGAGTAATGATCTTATAGGACCCTCCCCCACCCATGTGTGTAGAACTCCAAAGAATCATCAATAAAGTTGGCACAGATCTCTAAAAAAGTTATCACATGGGTTGGCACAGATCTTTAAAAAAGTTATCACCTGGGTGTAGGACTTAACTTTTATAGATCCGTACCAAATTTAATGGTGATCTTTTGGGATCCTACATATTGGTGGGGGAGAGTGCTATATGATCATTTCTCTTT
>NW_006499905.1:2449105-2467852 GCF_000471905.2 Amborella trichopoda | reverse complement strand
ATAGTATATTGTAATAAATATTATATTATATGTTATGTATAATATAAATATACATTAATAAAATATATAAAATACCTTATAGCATATTATATTATATATAATATAACTCGATATTCTTACATGATACTTCCCGCAAAGAGCAATTTATGCATTTACTCCCTCAAGAAAATGTGTTTTTATTCATATTATTTGAATCTAAGATTTTGGAATACACTTTAGAATTATGGGGTCAATATTTTTCAAAATAAAAAATAGGTTTTGGGTTTCACTTGAATGCAGATATGTGATTGATCTTATTTTTTTCGAGTAGGCATAAAATGTGAAGGAAACTTGTTTCATGCAGGCTGGACCGCATTTCTACATGTGCGGCCCAAAAAATGTAAAGCATTCATCTTAAAGATGGATGTAAGTAGGTGTTCAATCTAAAAACAATGGAAACTAATGATCCAAATGGTTTTTTGGTAGAATTATTATTTCTAATTTTTAAAATTTATTTATTTTTTCATATTCATGATCTTCATGTTAGAGATTACATATCCTTAAAAATTAAGTCTTAAAATCCATCTCAAAAATAAATTTATTAAGAGCCCCGCATTTCTACGTATGCGGGTTTGGCTGCATAGAAACCAGGTCCATTCCATCATTGTTATGTGTCTTGGGGTTACTTCCAATCCTAGCTATTAAGACTAGACTAGATCGGCTAATCTGTCCATTATGTGTCTTGGGGTTACACGATCTTGGTATTTTTAGAATGGGAAAGTTTTATGTGCGTAAGCTTTGACTTGAATTAAACATGGCTACATCCAATGGTTACAAGAGAGTTTCGTCATTTATTTTTATTTTATTTAAAAAATAATATTTATTTAAAATTTAGGGTATAGTTAAATTTTTTTACAGTGAGCCAAAATAAAAATGGACAAAAAATATTTTGAAAAAAAGATGGACCAAAATACGTTTATATTTTTTTAAGGGTTTTTTGGCTTACTTAAATATTTTTAAATAATATATAAAAATAAAAGAAGAAACTCTTTTTGGCTTATTGGAGTGTTCATGTGGATGCTATACCCCCTTTCAAAATATAGAGGTTTTCGATGAGGAAATTCAAATAAATGTATATTGTCTTAAATTATGAAATCTTTTGGCTTATCGATCGTGTATCGCATATTCTCGCAAAAGCATGCTATAAAATAACGCACTTAGGCAAAATAGCTACTTCGAGGGATCTTTCGGATTCAAAATTTTAGGATCTATCTAAATAAATAAATATGATTATCTTCTAAGAAAAACAGAAAGACTTTGAGTCCTCTAGATGTTTCCTCCAAAAATTAGACACGCTGCATTCTTAGATGCCATTTTTTCAAGGCACACATAGAGTGTGGGTTATTATTATTATTTTCTTCGAGGTCGGTTTTTGGGTCTAGATATTAATTTTGGGATGTAAAAAAATATTCGTAAAATGAGGTTTTATCCGAGGGAGTACATGAACAGTATACTGCTGCAAGATTATGAAGTTTTTTGGATTATATTGGGAAATTCATGTGGATGTTAGAATGAAATACTATAATTGTCTTCTTTTAATACTTTAATTGCCAAAGAAGGAAATTTTGCCAAAGAAGGAAGGAAATTTCTTAAAGAAGGGATGGTGTACGGTCCTATTTTCTCATCCATTAAATTAAAGATGGGATAGATGGTCAAGATTAAAAGGTGAGCTTAGTCAACCGAGAATTTGTCCTCAGGAGAAGCTGAATTTATTATAAAAATATATATAATAAGACTATTCATTTTTGGCATATCACTGCCATTATTGACTATTAGATGTAATATTGGGTATCTAGGGGTGTTGATTGATTGGGCATGAAAATCAAAATAAAATCTTTCGAATTGTGTGATAAAACCCTTAGCTATTGGATTTCACATCCAACAGTTAAAAACGCTAGCAACTTTCTCGTACCAAAAAATTAATAGTCTTACAGTAAGCAAATATCTACTCGAAAGCCTCTTTTCATCGAAGGAAAAATATCATTAGAAATTGACTTGGGCCTAAATGGTAACAAGCAATACTACATCTCAAGTTTGATTCCTACAACTGAACTACCCAACAAAAAAAACATATACCATTTAAGTGTCAAAACTCCTTATAAATTCATAACGAGAGTAAAAAGATCGAAATTAATATTCATAAGTTATTTTTTAATGTAAGTTTCATTCATAGTTATGCAAAAAAAAAAAAAACCCTTATGATTCTAGATTGAGAGAGAACCCTGAATAAGGGGTATTTTAGCAATTTAACAGGCTCCAAACAAGCACAAATATTCTCATTGTTATTTGGTCGGTACTTTTTAGGTGGGTCAAATTACTAAAACGACCATACTTGTTAAGGGTTTTCAACTCTTAATAAGGGTAATTTGAGATTTTTATTATTATTTTTAGAATAGTTTTTAAAAAGATACTCCACTTAAAATATGTTTCCTATACCTAAAGTTTTAAGTCATGGTTTTATGTGCTAATCACATATTTATATCGCTCACGTTTTCTTGATCAATGAGACCATGTACTTTTAATACAAGGTAATCACAATTAATCTTGACAATTGGATGTGAAATTGGGTGGTTACATTTATTTCATTGACCAAGCTCAAAGTTCAAAAGAATTTTTTTCAAACTTTGTGACGCACCCAAACTATCAGATTTCACATTGAATGGTTATAAATAATTGTGATCTCCCAGCACCGAAGATAAGTAATCTTCAATGTATACAATCCCTCTCTCTTTTGTTGCCAAAAACCAAATTACTAATTAAATGAATTTTCTTTTTTATCGGTTAAGCTGGTCAAATGATGTACAACTGTATCTAAAATTTGGTCCATTAGGGCCCTCTTTTGGCAAAGTAAAAGGTTGAAAAATTCTGATTTAGAAATCAGATTATAAAATAACGACACTTCTCACAAAGGACCAAAAAATCTATTAACAAAAGACCAGAAAATAGGGCTCTTAATGAAGCATAATAGCCTCTAACTTCGATCAAAAGAGGGTCCTATATGTTTTGACATCAGGCTAAAAAAGCATACATTTCTGATGCTAATTGAATAGAATCCAACAAAAGCTACTCTGAAAATATTTAGGGAAGTTTACAAAAAAATCATGTTTTATTTTTAAACTTAAAAATAGTTTTATATATTTTACACTCAAGTCCCATTTTCTTTTTGTCCCAAAATGTTCCACTCTTAATAGCATAAAGTTATTTTAATTTTATCTCATTTTTTATATATCGGATTAAGCAAAAATTTTGCATGTTCATACGTTTCACCATCAAACAACTATTAAAAATATTTAAAAATAATGAATAAGCAATATACCCCTATAAAATTTAGGGGTAATTTGATATTTTTAATTATTTTCTTAATATTTTTAGAAAAAAGTTTATATAAGGTTGCAACCTTGAAATGTAGAATCACAGATGCACCTCAAAAATCTATCGGAAAAGGTTGTTTTAATGTTGAAAAACCCTCTAATTGATCATCTCGACATTGAGATGTATAAATATGAAAAAAAAAATTTATTTTGAGTTTTAGAAATAGTGCATCTTGCAACACATTATCTAAATCATCCATTTTCAAGTTTTTTATATATTTATCGATCTAATTGATTTTAACCACTTTAAAAGTTTAAAGTGTTATAATTAGATATAAAAATAGATTTTCAGATAATCCTAAGAATTTTTACACTAAAATTACATGTTATCATAAAATTTAGAGGTGCGCCTTAATTGGATTGTTTAAGGTTGCGGCCTTATAGAAACCACACCCATATTTTTATAGTTCTGTAATTGTGAGAACTACCGGTTACCAACTTCGAGCTCAATCCGATGTATAAGAAAAAAGATAAAAATAAAATGTCTTATATGCTTTAAAAAAGTGAGACTCAAGTAAAATACGAAATATATAAAAGTATTTTTGAATTTCAAAAATGAAATACGAGTATACGACTATCCTGTAAATTGTCTATTTAAAGATAAGTTTGTTCAAGTCTATTTGCCCAAGTATATATGCATGTAAGTAGTAAGGGCATGTTTATTTGGGTTAAAATTTAAGAAATGTCTCTGAGAAGGACATTTCAATGCAATTAGCTGCTTTCAATGTTTGTGGAATGGGAAAGCGGCTCCACCCAATTTATAAGAAATGAGCTCTACAACGCTCCGCTAGAGAAATCAGTACCATTTTGTGGAAACTCTGTTTGATAGTAGTAGAGCTATGGAGTTGATATTCAATTCGCGGAAGATCTAATTCTTTCAAATTTGTTTTCGGAAATAGATAAATAACAAAAATGCATGAAGAAAAGATCTATTCTCATAAAAAAAAAAAAAAAGGTGAAACTATATACGAGAGATGCACTATGCCAAGCCCTGCCTAGCTGACCCGACCTTAAAAAACTGACCTAGGCCACAAAATGTGGCATGAGGGTTTGGTCCATGGCCTGGCTACCAAGGCCCAAGAGCTGGGGGACCTAGGCCAGGGCCATGATAGGGCCGGCCGAGCCCAGCCTAGCCCGACCCTCATTTGCCTTTACAATTCCTTTTATTTTTTAATTTTTTTCACCAGGCCCTTTGCCAACCCTATCCGACTAATAATCTTGTGTTTTTCGATGGGTGTTTTGAAATTAAAATAACTATATGGGTAAAATATAAAATAGTCTATCTCTAATAGGTATTTTGATAAATTTACCAAAGAGAAAAGAAAGGAAAATTTATCAACATATCCGATATGTACTATTTAACATTTTACACATTTGCAATCTATTGCCACGCATAATCTTGAGCTGGGTATTTTGAATTAAATCAAACCATATAAGTAAAATATTAAATAATTCATCTCTGTATTTTGATAAGTTTACCAAAAAAAAAAAAGAAAACAAAGAAATAGAAAACTCCAATAAATAACATCCACATAAATGTAGATCCCACAAGAATCAAAGGCAAAGGTCCACAAGTGACAGGGAATAAGGTGGAGCCAAAAGATAATAACAGCCATTGGAGGAGTTGAGATATTTTAGATGCCAAGTCTTCTTCAAACAACTCAGAGAATTCATCCTTTCCGCAATTGATATTTTTATATATCCTGTGCACTTATTTCTCACTCTTAATATATAACCATGTCGTTTTCTGTCTCATATGCATTTCTTTCTTTGGTCGATATGTTTCATTGTGTGTATGGTTGCATATTATGTAAGCCCAAATATTTGGGGAACGATCGAGAAACTGTTTTGCATTAGAAAATACATTGAGAAGGGTGAGGTTTTGTATAAGGTTGCTCCTTATAATATAGACAAAAGGCACGCGTTTAAAATTTACTTGGAGATGTCGTTTCGGTGGCTTTTTATTGTCAGTTATAAAATTTAAAATATCAAAAATAGTATAGATCGAATAGATCAAGAAACACTAGGGCAATCCAAATAACTTGTCACAATATGCATTGTTTTTTAGACTTAAAATTATTTTTTTCCTTCATGTCCATACATCTCAATGTAAAAATGGTCCTTTAGAGGGTTCTCCCATGATGCAATACTTTTCTCTGCACTACAAGGTTGCAACCTTATATAAACATTTTCCAATAGAGAATTACCCTCAAGAGTGCCATATGTATGTTGATGTAGGTAACAGGGTTAGGTTTGTACTATTCTAATTCCCCGCATGTCCAAATTGTTCATTTGGAGCAGCAGGTCAAACTCCTCATGCCCCAACTCTAAAATCACATTTATCACTCTAAGATCATATGAGAGAGAGAGCAAAAAATGCCCCAAATCAAAATCCCTCCAATCCTGTATCTAGACCATGCATTTAATCCAATACTTTCTATTCCCTGCATTTTAATGGAAAATATCTGGAAAAATTTTGGGCTCTTTTTGTGTGAAAATGACCCAGGAATGAATCAGAGATAATCTGTGAAAATCTTAGGGTCACAAATATGGCCAACCATTCAGGTAACAATATGCATGCATAAATTGTCTGAAAAACTGGATTGGTCTGTCGGCTAGAAAACCGGTCTAGATCGACAAATTGGAACAATTCTACAATGTGAGAAATCAATACATGAAAATACATAATTATTTGAAAAAAAATAAAAAATAAAAAAAGTAACAAGTGGGAGATCCTGCCTATTTGGATCACCCAGTTCCTAACAGACTCACCCCATTCCCTCTGACAACACCGGGCAAGTCCATAGGAGCCGGATTATTCTTGGTTCCAACAAGGTACTGGGCGGATATGGACTAATTCCAGTTTCGGAATGGCAATTCCGAGTCTGGATCACTGATTTTTTAAACACTACATAAACCTATAAGTGAACCACCACCCTATGTTTTAATTCCATTCATCTATTTTCATAAGTTTTATATGGTTTTGTAAGATTCTAATAAGTTAAAGAGTTATTTGTTACAACTGCACATTATGCATATATTACTCCCATGCATCTTTTTCCAAAATTCCTTTATGATTTTGCAGGACATTACTAGATCCATTCATTTAAATAGATGGTGAAGATTGTAAAAAGCAGATCAAAGATCAAAAGTTTGACAGGGAACAATGAAGAAGACCAACATGCACAAATTCCATGGAACATCAAGAACTCTCTCAAAGGAAAATCCCCCTTGAAAGGGGTTGGGGTCGCAGTGGTAGCACCCCCACACCCACAAACACCTTCAAAAAATTAACTCCTGAACTATTTGAAAAAACGGGTAGGACTTGCCTTCTCCACTGAATTACCCAAAAAAACAGAAGTCCCCCTTGAAAACCATAGGGAATACACAACTGTAGAATATCTGAACTTGTTAGGAAATCATATAGCCCTCCACACCAGTAAAACAATCATTGTCTTCACAAAAGATCCCTATAATCTCTCACCTGAATTATTTCATCGAATGACTCCATAGCCGGAAAATCGGCAAACCCACAAACTCAAATCAAAGATTACAGCCCAAAGAACCATGAATTAAGGCAACAAATGAGCAATAAAAGGGAAAAGGAAGAAAAAGGATAGACTTGCTAGATGTAAAGAATTAATAGCTCTGATCAACGAGGTAATCTCCAAGCCTTTCAACCACCATGTTGCATTGTCCTGGGGTCAATGGTTCATCATAGATGCCAATGATCAGAGCTTGGGTTGTTTTCTTGATAGTTACACCACCAGAGCCCTGTGAAAAGAAATGAAAGTCGATGAAAAGGTTTCAAGAAAAAAGAAATAGTGAGACAATGCTGTCATAGTAGTTAAGGCAGGTATGGACCCAATAAAAGAAAAGAAAAGAAAAAGAAAAAAAAAGAAAGGAAAAGAGAGAAACAGAGCAATGAAAACAGTATAGCGACGCAAAAAGAGGAAAGAGAAACAAAGCAATCAAAATTGTCTGACAAGCATGGATGGACCAGAAAGGATCACTAAGTGGAGGACATCATAATGTTGCTGTTAGGAGGTCACAGCTGGGACAATTGGCAATACAACTTTTTAAAAGGTTTGAGGACAGGAAAGTGTTCAAGCCATAGATAAATCAATTTGAAATTATAGATAAATTTGGATCATTATTTTTACCGAGAAAAAAGAACTAATAAAACAGAAGAAGTGAACTTATAGAAAAGAGGAAAGAGAAAGTATCTTCCATGAGGCAAATGCATGCTTAGTAATATATCTGATAGTAATAACACAAAGGCATTCTCCAAGGCAGCAACAAGGGAGTTATCTTCTACTTAGTGAGCAATGTTCTAGTTTTCCGAAGCACCTCATAAGCCCATTCAGCAATATGATTGAATGTCAAACAAATCTCGAAGTACCAAAATTCAGAACTCCTAAATAAACAATAACCAACAAAAGAAATTTCCTATTACAGAACTTCATCAGACTCTTAATGTATCTGTCATTGTGTTGCATTTTTCAAGCCTTGATCAGGATCAAGTATTACTTTTTCTTTATCTCCTTACTCCTACATTTTTTATCTTTAGTTAATAATCAAACAAGGGGACTGAAATTTTCAAAGATCATTAGCCGCATGAAAGCAAGGAGTTTTCCCAACAAAATTTAATGCAATTGATTTGGACAAGATTTTCAGACAATTTAAATGGCTTCTCTTTGCTGTATTTGTATAAGAGAAATTCATTTGGCATATTATGTGTAAGATACAAGGTCATCACCTTCTTTCCTCGAATTACAGCTCCAGGCTCGCCCTGAATCACCATATACTTTGCGGCTCCAAGGTACAAGCCAGTTGGGGCAAGGGATCCAGGCTCATCGAAGTCGTTAATGATGCCTTTAATCTCGTCAGGCTTAAGCTACACACCGATAACAAAAATTAAGTCTTCGAGGAAAAAGCCATCAAGATGGATCATATAATTCGATATACAATCAGAACAATCACATTTTGAAAAGGACTTCACATTCGTATTATGAAAAGAAATCACGATTCAACTTGATCATCAAGATTGTTATTGTCCAGAACAAGATCCATTCTGTTAAATTTTCTTCTTAGAAATAGGCATGAGATTGATTAAAATTAGAGGATGAAGTTTACAAAACACACAAACAAACACAAGCAAAGCTTCATGAGGCTCCAAAAAAGCCAATAAGTCATCACATTATCAGTCAATACCATCTAATAGTCCTAACAACTAAATGATCTACTGATAGAATCAAATTCTAAATGAGCCACCCTGTGTAGCATATGCGGATTGTGGAAAATAAATTAAAAGCCAAAATATAAACAAATAATTGAACCACAATTCAAGGCACCAATCAATATAGAGGCTTAACAATAACATAAATCAATCCAATCCCAATGTGAAGCATTCATAAATAACTTGAAATTTCAACAACATAAAGACCCAAATTGTGGAATTAGAACCTTCAAAGTTCAACATTCAAATACAATGTACCAGACCATCAAATCAATCCAAGACTCGGAAATCAAATGCAAATATCATCTCCATTTTGAAATCAATAACCCAAATCAGATCCAGTCATTGTAATTCAATACCGAATAATTGACATAACGTTCCAAAATCAGATCACATCAACATCAATCGATCAAATGAATGATACAGATTAGACCAGAACTAGCAAAACCCGAAGCAGATCATGACAATGGACAATGTACATTGTACATTGTATAATGTACATTATAGAGATAAATCACAAAAGAATTGGTAAAAATTCAAAGAAATTTATAAGAATTGCATCTATCCAAATTGGAAAAGCTAGATGCCAAGATCCATCCAAAAATTAAGCATGAATCAAAATTCGAACGATTTGAATTTCTTAAAAGATCAATAAAAAACAGAGGAACCCAAATTCAGATTATTGAATTAAATGATATTTAGAGAGAGAGAGAGAGTACCTCAGGGAAAGACTGGCTTTGAGCCCAAACATTGCCATCAAGGCCAAGGATTGCAGCCGCTGTGAGACGATGGCCATCGATGTCGCACATCAGATGGTCATCAACATATGCTTGCCACGACATTTTCTCTCTCTAAGATCTTCTCTCTCTAGAATTCGCTCTCTCTCTCTCTCTAAACGCTTCAAAAAAAATGTAGGCTCTTCTGCAAACTTTTAAAAGGAAGGATGAGATTGAGAGAGAAGAGAATGCGTTGGAAGTTCCCCGCGAAAAAAGACCGTTATAACCCGCGATCATTTTGGGAAATGACCATGGTACCCCTGTTATTTCCTCTAATGCCTGAGTAGACTAAATAAAACCAATTTACTTCCCGAAAATTAGGCCAAAATCTTAGAAAATTCGTTACTAGGTTAGGGAATCTGGACCGTTGGTATGCAGAGCTGAACGTGAATGGACGATCCGGATACGTTGAGTATAGCATCATGGTAACACATCCATATCACAGGGAGAGTTTTGGCTTTACGATACATTAATGGATGGCAAAGATTTGGTGCTGGAATGATCTATGCCTTCTGCTGTGTGACGAGAGAGAGATCATCTTTTGTAGAATGTACATTCCCATGAACCCAAGTGTTAAGATTGAAGTGCAATTTGGTATGAACCTTAAACAACTAAAATAAGGTGCAGTATTAGGATTAGACCGGCCATCATCTGGTGAGAGGTTTGGTCCAGCAAATTGGTCTAATCATGGGATTGAACTAGTTTTCAAACTATTAACAAAAAATAAATAGGTATGGTTTATATAAGGCTGCAATCTCAAACAATCAAATTAAGGTTTTTCGTGTCACATATTCATAGGATGGCTTGAGAATCCATTTTCATCTCTAATTATAAAATCTTAAACTCCAAAAATGGTTCAAATCAAGTAGATCTATAAATACTTGAAAATCTTAAAAATGGACGGTCTAGATAATATGTTGCATGGTACAGTATTTTTAGCACTCAAAGTCATTTTTCCTACTTACCCAAAATTTTTTTTTTTTTCTTTTCATATTCATATATCTCGATGTCGAAATGATCGATTAGAAAGTTTTCCAACATCAAAATAACCTTTTATGATGGATTTTTGAGATGCACCTTAATTCTACATTTTAAGGTTGCAATCTTTTAAAAACGTTTTCCTTTCAAAATATATACTATATTATATATAAAAAGAAAGAGTATACAATGAGACCATTTATCTTTCGTACAAAATGGTCACAATTAATCTTTGACCATTGGATGTAAAGTTGGGTAGCTGCATTTATTCTATTGACCAGACTCTAAGTTCAAAAGAAATTTTTTCAAACTTTGTGATACACCCAAGCTATTAGATTTCACATCAGATGGTTGTAAGTAATTGTGACATCCGTGTACCAAAGATAAATGATCTCATTGTATATCCTAAAAATAAAAAAATTGCCCACTTTGTTTGGCCAGAAAATTATCAAAACCACATGGTCGGATCGGTCAAAACCAGTCAAATATAGTTTTGACCGCTTTATGGCCAACCCTGTTTCTTCTCTAGACCAGTCCATCTAAGGCACCGGTCGGCAGTCCAACCATCCAAACTATTTGGTTTGGCCCTATCTTGATAACTATGATAAAGTACACTTCTAAATCTTGCTAGAAGATGTAGTTTGAGTGTTGAAGACATTTACAATGGTCTAAATGTCTATTTTCACATGTAATTATGAAATTTAAAGCTTCAAAATAGATTTAGAACGAGCTTATCTACAGGAACTCAAAATTTTGAAGATTGACAGTCTATTTAGTGGGTTTTAGTATGCACTATTTTTAAAATTTAAAATCTTTTATATATAGATCCAGATGATCAATTGTAAGATCTTTCAACGTCGGAACAACACCATATGATGGATTTTAAGGTGCACTTATTTCGACTATATAATGTTGACACCTTATATAAGCTTTTTCCTCAAGATGCAGATCATTGGAATAAAGGGTGCAATTTGTATAAATATGGAACTTTTCTTGTAGAGCTAAGGTTATGTTGTACGACAGCTCCAATTTTAGTTTGGTGGTATAGATTACAACTCCAATTTTAGTTAGATGGTATAGATTTAACATGTATTTTAAGGTCATTTCAAAAAAATGGCATGCCTTTTGAAACAGTGTCTAATCTATATTGTTCAAATAAAATAAATGGCACATATTAATTAGGGGTGGCAATAGGTTAGGTCCGGTTGGACATGGACCTAGACCCAAATAGTATTCGGGTCCAAAATTTGGACCTATACCTAGACCTGTCGGGTCCCGGGTCTGGTCAGATCCATTGCAACCTATGACTATGAGCTTCTTTTTGCCAATAATATTGTAAATGATGCCAATATTGTGAAAATATGAACACCTAGCGAGCGCCGCACATGATTGCCATCATATACCATATGACTACGGGTACGGATCGGATCCAGCTAGACCTAGATCCGGGTAGTATTCGGGTCCAAAATATAGACCCATACCCAAACCCAAGTTTAGGTATTCCCGTCGGGTCCCAAATCCATTGCCACCCCTAAGATTAATGCAACCTTACTTTTAAAAATAAGTTAGACAAGTCAAAATTGAAGAGGCATGAGATTAAAGTATTAATTTTTTTACCAAAAGGTTTCATGCTCATGTGGGGGAGAATATTCTCTAATATTAATTTCTTCGGGCAAAACTCAATATGGAGTATGGTTATGACCCCAAATTTGAGATGTAACCTCTTCAACCTGCCCACTAACTTAACAACCCAATATTAAATGGAGACTTCCAATTTTCTAGTGGATGAAATCAGAACTCAAAATATAAATTTTATATTTTAAAGATAATCATGTAGTGATTATCAAGTGGATCCCAAAGTTTAGACGAAAACAAATCTCCCTAGTAGCTCTTTTACCCAGAGACTAAATGTACAGTATATACTCCCACATGACAATATATGCTTTTCGAACAAAACTTCTTAAGGGTAGCCGCTAAGGGTTTGATAGGTCCGGTTCCATGAAGAGGAAGAGAGAGAGAGAGAGAGAGAGAGACTGCTTTTTAGGGAATTGGAAGGTTCAACGAGTATTTTTCCCCATGAGGGTGTCCCATCCGTATTGATAAAGTGTAAAGACAATTTTTTTTTTATTATTATTGATTGTTAAGGGAGGTCACAATTATTTTTAACTATTGGATGTAAAATCTAATGATGAAAGTGTGTCACAACATTCTAGAAATTTTGTTTTGGATTTTTGCCTATACAATGATACATCTTCAACTAACCAATTTTTTATCTATCGATCAACAATGATTGTGACCACATTTATCAAAAAGTAAACGATCTCATTATTTACATTTTCATAACATTTTTGCTTTTATCTTAAGGAATTGTATACTATAAAGACCATCTATGTTTCTTATAATGAAGTCAAAATATTCTTAACCATTAGATATCAAATTGGATGGTTTGGAATTGCGTCATGAAGTTTGAAATTTTTATTTTTGAACTTTGAGTTTAGCCTATAACATGCTCACAAAGGACAATAGTGATTGCCGTCTAAAATATGTGAACACAACAATAAAAAGTTAGCAGCTAAACTGCATAATGTTTAGAAGAGAATAAATGAAGGGTGAATAAATAGGGATTTCTCCATGTTGTGTTTTCCCCATGAAACTCGGCGAGTCCTTTGGGAAATCGCCTTCTTTATTGCGTTCAACGCGATTTGGACGACAAATGAATCGTCATACTCTTTACTATTAAAAGAGGAGAATTGTAATTAAGATTTTTGTGGCTCAGGGACTGGGAAATTTATCCTACTCCCCATGAGAACTATCAAAATGACATTCGCGTACCTTAATTGGGAGACCTAACAGACATTAAAATTAAAATAGAGATTTATGAGACCGAGACAACCGGGGAGCAAAACCATCCCGAAACCGGTTCGATCTTGGCATATTCCCCATCCAGAGATAGGCATTTGCTGGGTTTTAGAACAATGCTTTCTTTAATGATCTGCAGTAGCATCCACTTGAAGGGTCCACCAACTGGACACTTCATATTGAATTTGGGATAGCCACAAATTAATTTTATTTTTAATTTTGAATTTTTTTTAGACGTAACAATGGGGCATCCATGCATCTACCACCGGCGCATCTCATAAAAATAAAAAAAATAACTCTAAATAAGTGATTGATTAAAGGAAAAGTATACAAAGAGACTTACTTTTGATATAAAGAGCTCACAATCACTTTTTCTATTGAATTTCAGATTTCTATTAAAAAGGTCAAAAATTCAAAAAAAAATTCTTGAACTTCATGACAGATCTTCAATATAGAATTGGATCACTAAAGGTACTTGTGACCTCCTTATGAGAACGGTAGACGGTCTCATAGGATACAATTCTTTGAGTAAAATATCTTCATAAATGTTTCAATGGTATTTTGATCAATTTTTATTTTAAATAACTTCTTTATTTTTATTGAGAGTGTCTATAAAGATGCATGGACCACATAATTTTGAAATAAAATAAGAAATAATTTATAGGCTTAAAAAATCTTTCACTCACACAGTTAAACAGCCCACATGGAAAGACTCGGGACTGTTTAATTTTTTTTTGCTAATTTTTTTTCAAAAAAGGAAGTTTAATTTATTAAATCCCTTTTAAAAGATAAACCAACATTACACTTTTATCTTAGGTGTAAGTTGATAAGTTTCAAAATCCATAATGATGCGTCATTTGATGGCATTTAAAATTTGCTCAAGGATTGGGAATTAGATCATATGATACACATGAGATGTTAAATATTCAAGTCTTCTATAAAATTCCCTTTAAAAATGCAAATTGCTTATAATAGGGATCTGAATCAGCAGTAAAGGGTAAAGACCATTCATATACCACATAGAGATTTTTCTTTCTTTTCCATTTGATGGTTAGGAGTAACTTCCATTGCCATATCAAGATTGATGTACACCTTTTCATTTACAGAATTGTGAGCCTATTTACTTGAAGACTGTAAAAACGAAAACTTTGTAACACTGAATGGAAGATTTCATCACGCCCTCTTTGGCCGGCCCATTGCTTTCCCTGCAAGAGTGTATAACCTACGAGCATCATGTTATCAAAATCAAACAACTATCAAATAGGTTCGGGGTTTGGTTCAATTAAAACCAATCTAATTACAAGTTAAATTAAGTCTCTCTCTATAGTTGAAACACAACAATTTTATCTCTCTAACCAAAATCTGTAAATGGGTAGGCTACAAGAGCTTCGCTTCAGCAACAGCTCATTCTGCAAATGCATATGAAAATCTCAGCATTTAAAACAAGATGCAATTCACCGCTCAATTGCTCCCTAATTTTGTGGCCTAAACCAGAAGAGGACACACTACACATTCACTCTTCTAATCTCCCTCATTTAACCATGGAATTATCTTTGTTTCAATCTGCTCTGCACATTATACAATCTCTCTCTCATCCCCTCTCCAGCATTACACGATGTTTCTCTCACACATGCGCACACGCACCCACCATTATATAGTAAAAATCTATTTTTATATGCTTATTGTAGTATTTAGAAAGTGTTTACTGGCTAGCCCGAAAGGGCAGAGAGATATAGCAACAGTGGGCTGAATGAGGAAGGTTACAGGTTAAAAGAGGAGAGAGAAAGGACTTATACGGGTTAACAAAATGATATAAAGTCATTTAAAAGAAAAAATAAATAAAATCAATGGAGGGATGAAGTTAGGGGGCTGGGTGAAACTTTTATAGCTTTTTTTATGCCACTCGATAGAAAACAGGAGGGAAGGGTTATTACAAAAGGAACGAGATTCTAAGGGTTTAGTTACTTGTTGTATAAATATAATAAAGCAGCTAGGCTGACCACTTAATACAGGTCAAATATTGATTTTAATCGATTTTTTTTTATCAAACTCAACATTTTTAGACCAATTGAACCAGTTTGTCTAGTCAAATCTTGATAACTAGCTTCAGTTGCCATTAGCAAAACTCTCTGCCGATGCTCCACTGGATCACAATCAAGAGTCTCCCATGATGATGGCATGAAGTTTGGCAATAGCCTAAGACCTTTCAGCAAAGACCAAGCCTCAATGGTCTTCTGTTGGGGTACCTTGAGCCTGCTGTGAACACCACTCCAGCAGCTCCTTCCGTTGTTTGATTGACTCAACCCCCTCAGTAGCGCTGCAACAGAGTTGGGCTTGGGATGAGTCATACCTAGCCTGAGGCCAAGGGCCCAAATTTATGTCTTTGGGCCATGTGGATTCAGGGCGGGCCCCAGCCTTAGCCAACCCAAATCAATAGGAATTGAGACCCGAGCTGGGCCTGAACCTAGAAGTTACTGGCCGGGCTCGAGCCATAATGTAAGAGAAAAGAAAAAAAACTATACACATATATATTGTATATAGGCAATAATCCTAGGTATTTTAAAATTTAAATACACCGTGTTAGAATGCATCTCAATTCTAGAAAACTAAAAATCTAAGCCCTGGTGACTTGCAGAGCCTTAGTTACGAGTTTTATGTTTAATTACCATTGACTTTTTTACCCTTTCTTTCTCTGCCACCTTGAAAAGATCACATTTCTTTTTCTTTTTTTTCCTGCCCTTCATTTAAAAGAAAGGGCAGAAAAATCTTACATATAACTTGCTCTTCAAAATAAAAAATCTTATATATAACACACTGTAATTTTAGTATACAGAATCAAATCTTATATGCTATAACACTGTAATTTTAATACACAGAATCGTTCCTCATATTATATATATATATATATATATATCCGGACCGTGGAACTATTGACCCAACCAGACCTGGCCCACATGCCTTATTATGTGACCTAGAACAGGCCCAAAAGCCAACCCAGCCAGAAAGCTCACAGGCTGGCCATGCCTGGTTGCTACCCTTCAGTAGGTGGTGCCTTGTGCAAACCTAGGTAAGGCCACGATCTCCTCCCAGAAAGCAGGTTTGTGGGGAATGACGACCTCCTCCCTTTGGAGTTCTCCTATGTGCAGGACCAGTACTAAATATCTCTGATTGATGACGTCTTCCTCTTACATCATCTTTTTCATCATCATAGTCTTTTTTCAACTATTTGAAAGCGGCAAAAAAATAAAATAAAATAAAATAAAACTCGCAAGTTTATCATCTATAAAAGTCACAATGAGTCCAATTCAAGTAGTTTTTCTGACTTAGGATGAGTTTTATTCAGTGTGTTAGTTTGGTGCAATATACAAGCAATATTTAACACATTAACCTGTGCTTGCTACCATTTATCAGCCAACTGTAAACAACCAATAGATATAAACGTCTCAATTTCAGAGAAATAGTTGCTGCCTGTCAACATAAAGATTTGAATTAGAGCTCAAATCAAAGAAACTAGTTGCAGCCTTTTTCCCTTTCTTCTCAATCATTCTTTACGATGGGGAATATAGCTGTCTATCAACATTAAGATTTGGTTTTGATTTATTTCAATGGACAATCCCCAGTCTAAGCAATGCCTGCCCCTGAAAAGTCCAAAACTATACATTGAAATGCAAATATTCCTCATAAGAGTCAAATGCGGGGGAAAAAAAGATTTGAAACCATCACTGCATCTAAGCATGAACAACTTTCCAATTAAAAGGCAATTGCCAAAAATGCTCCAACCAGTTTCGTGTCAGGTACGCAGGTAAGTTACATGAGAAAAGAAAAGAAAAGAAAATAGAGAAAACTGACCCAAAAGATACAAAGAACCGTTGCTTAATCTCTAACTCTTTTCCCAATTTGGGAATCAACTGTGTATTAAGAGTATTTCTTCATGCAAGACACATGAGCACATTTCCTCCATAGTGTCATGCCAGATCTGGCAAAAAACGTTTTGTTGGGTAGTAGGAAACTTACGCATGAAAGGGATTTCAGCATTATCAATCATCTATTAAGCCTGTAACTTCTCCCTCTAAATGCTCCAGTTGTAGGGCTTTGCTCTGCAGGTGCATTAACCTGAGGTCCAAGCACCCATAAAGAGCGTGCCAACTTATGCCTGAACAACAGTCAAGGCCTTGACAAAGCTCAGCAAAGAACCAAATTCGAGAATGATCACCAAGGAAACACAAATCTCTCTCTCTCTCCACACACACACAAAAAAAAAGAAAGCCCCACAATGCATAAAATATAACCTTTCAGATAACACACAATGATCAAAAGTTGGAAGGCAAAGACTGTAAGAAGATAATCACATACAATGTAGATAACTCCAAAGAAACCAAAGTTTCTAATCTAATGATATAAGACTAATGAAAAATTCAGTAAGAGAGAACAAAAGGCAAGTCAAATGGGAAGAGAAACCCATAAAGGATTCTATGATCCAATTTGCATGACACAAATTGCTCAATTGCTGCAAGAAATCTAAATTGTAATGGAACATTCCAAACTACTTAACTGTTAATATGCAAGTAGGAAAAATGGAGAGACAGAGAAGTCGAAAGGATACACCCAAACTGGAGTCTTCAGTATGTTCCTTCCACCCGCAAGAGGATGCAACACCGCCAAAAAGTAATAAAGATGCCCAGCTACAATCCCCATGAGGTCCGGAAGCAATGGTGAGCCAAATATTACATCCAATACAAGTATTGCCCAAGGAAGATAGAAAGCCTAGTAATGCGAGCACAAAGATCTTGAGAATCATCAATGCGATCAAATAAAAGCAAATCCACAAAACCAGAAGAAAAGAATAAATCCAGTAAGGTTTCATAAAAATAATAGGCAAAAGTTTACCCTCAATTGCACGAGGCCATAAATGTTGATTTGAGCATTGGGAAACTCTCTACTCCAAACATAGACAAGCATGAAGACCGAGGAGATTCCAAGGCAAAGCGAGTTTAATGGAGGAATGAGAGATAAAATCTACAAAGAAAGAAGCAAAGAATTTCTAATATTACTAAATGCAGTAATGCAACAGATATGCAAGGCTACAATCAACAGCGTAAAAGCTCATGGACCAGAATGTTACATGTTTTATATATGAGCAATGATCCAATGCAATGGTTGTATTATAGTATAATGCAATTGGTTGTATTATAGTATAATGCAACAATACTTCTAGAAAACCATGTTTGTGATACTTGTATGACTCCAAATTTTGCACACACACTCTCTTCATCTCAATAATCAATAACCAAAAAAAAAAAAAAAGTTCAATTTAAACCCTAAATATGGTCAAAATGAGTCCCCTCAAAAAACGAATATAGACCATTCATTTTGTGAATTTCAAGATCTTAGCCTTTATAAACTCAAAATCATTTTTTTCTTTTTTAACATTATTCATCTAATGATAATAAAGCCATCGAAAAAAATTGAAAACGAAAAAATCCAT
>NW_006499905.1:2431501-2444137 GCF_000471905.2 Amborella trichopoda | reverse complement strand
AGAAGAAGTACTCTCTCTCTCTCTCTCTCTCTCTCTCTCTCTTTGAAGGTGTCCTGTCTCTCTCTCTCTCTACATTGATTGTTTTTCTTATTCTCTGAAAAGAATAACCATCTCATTAGAATGAACAATTTGCTTTTATAACTCCACCTGATTTCTAAAAGATTCCCTTCTAAATATAAACAACCCCTTATTACCCAAATAGATAGCTTAAAACTAACGTCTTTATCCAAAGATAAGAAAACAACTCATTCAAAATAAAAATGCACTCCTATTCATGTTAAACTCATCATATCTTTTACAGTAAAACAACTCTAAAAGATTTTCTCAAAAAGGCGTACTAGAAACTAACTCGTAAAATGGATAAACCTCCTAAAAGAAAAAAGGGACTCATAAAGAAAAATAAAATAGAGATTTACTAGAAATAAAAAAAATCAATGATAATTCCTTGCTAACGCCTCTTCCTTCGATCCCAATCTGATTGCTCTACATACTTTAGTGCGATCGTCTCAACTGCAGCATCCTCTCTTGGTTGGAGAGAACTCGCCCTCAAGTTAAGCTCTTCGTCACTAGAGGTATCTTCCATATAAAGAATTAAGTGCTTGACATTGGAAACATCAAAATTCTTCATATGGCTTGGTAGTTTTAACTGACTGGCACTGTCATTGATCTTCTTCAAAATCTCGCACAGTCTAGTCTTTCAATTGTTGAGCTTGTTAAATTCTCCAACAGGATACCTCTCTTTGGTCAATGTAGCCCAAACATAATCTCCAACTTCGAATACTCGCTGGCAATGATGCTTATCTACAACAGCTTCTTAACCTCCTCTGAATACCTTTAAGTTGGTCAACTAAGTCTTCCACCCTGCCACTAAATTTCCCTCCATAAGGTCTGGGAAATCTAGCACGTTGTTGGATTATATCCATAGACAACTTCAAGAGGGCTTTTCTGAGTAGTTCGATTCTGGGACTTGCTGAAAGCAAATTCAGCTGGAGATAGAACCAAATCCCAATGCTTCAGCTTGTTTCATGCCAAACTATGCAATAAATTTCCCAAAATTTGATTTACTACCTCTGTCAGACCATCAGTTTGTGAATGATAACAGCTGCTAAAACATAACTCAATTCCCATCAATTCCTATAGAGATCTCCAAAAATGTCTCATGAATTTTGCATCTTTGTTGAAAGAGATTAACTTCAAAATGCCATGTAGTCAAACAATCTGCTTGAAATAGATTTTCGCAACAATAGAAGCATCCATAGTTTTTTTTGCAGGTGATAAAACCATGCTGGGGTATTTGGAGCGATCATATCAGGATTGAAAGAAGAAACGTTAGCGAGGATTTATCATCGTTTTTTATCTTTTTTGTAAATATTTATTTATTTATTTTAAGTTGAGTTGTTTTCTTATTATCTTTATGAGTCCCTTTTTTTTAGGAGGTTTGTTCATTTTAAGAATCCGATTCTACTAAATATTTTAGAAAAAATCTTTTAGAGTTGTTTTAGGGAGCTTACTTTAAAAGATAGGATGAGTTCAACATCAATAGGAGTTCATATTTATTTTGAATGAGTAGTTCTCTTATCTTGGGATAAGGACGTTAGTTTTAAGCTATACATTAGGAAAAGAAAAGGTCTGTTTATTTTTTGAAGGGAAATCTTCTAGAAATAAGATGGTAGTTATAAAAGCAAATCGTTCAATCTAATGAGGTGGTTACATAGTTACCGGAATCTCACCACTGACCTCGTCATTCTGGTTTCGAGACCCGATTTCACGTTTTTGTTAAGGAATCTCCACGGAAATCATTTTTTGAAACCAAAGAAACTCCATTCCTTAATTTCAGAATCTCAATTCAACACATCTTTATAAACCGTTTTTCGGAACCAAGGAACTCAATTCCTTAATTTCGAAATCTCGATTCAACACATCTTTAGAAACCATTCATTAGAACAAAAGAAACTCGATTCCTTAATTTCGGAATCTCGATCCAACACATCTTTAAAAACTTGAACCCATTAATGGTGGGTAGACGTTCCCAAATATATTGAATCTAGATTCCCGCGAGGATTAAATCTTGATTAAAAAATAAATAAATTCGAAGCATAAAAAAAAAAAAACCCAATTCAAAGTACATAATGTCCAATGTCTATGAGGGTTGTGCACTTCCTAAAGGAAATTGGAGTGGAAATCTTCTTTTGCATGCTTCTAGTGGTTGCAGGTTTTCATTATTTTACTTGTGCCACCCGAGACGGCTTTTACTTTAAATTTAAAATATAATTAGTAAATACGACACATATAATTAAAAGTAAAACCATGGCGTAGACATAATACTATTTTGTCTTTATAATAATGAAGTCAAAATCACAATTTAGAAATACTTATCTTTTGTATATAATGACCATAAGTTCAATAGTCAACACAATCACTTTAAAATTTGGGAAACCTTCTAATAAGAGACATCCAATATAGGTTCTAAAGTTGATAACGCTCAAGATGCGCTTGGGGCTTCCTTCTCCATAAAAATGAAATCTTGATTCCTGATAAGGTCGTCAAACGCATTCCATAGTCCATATTATTGTAAATCTCAGTCTCAAACTGCATGGATCTCTGATCCATATACTTTAGAAACTTGACTCCAAATATGTTAGAATCACGATTCGAAACAACAACATATCTTTGTTCCATATATGTCAGAAACTCAATTCATAGATGTCGAAAACTCGATTCCACATATTAAAGAATCTTGACTCCTGGAGTGTCGATTCTAGGAGGATGGGAATCTCAATTCCAAGGACAGAATCTCGATTCCATATGTGGATGAAACTTGGATCTATTTCGGTCGAAACACAATTCTCAAAAACTAGAAATCTCATTCCCCGCGACAATGATTACAAAGACAAGAATCGTCTAGCTGGCGATGATTCCGCGATTACGATTCCTAAAACGATTCTGATTCCCAAGCGTTTACAACAACTATGGGTGGTTATTGTTTTTGGTGAATAAGAAAATCAATTAACGTAGAGAGAGAGAGAGATTCTTTCTCCTTGTTTTCTCTTGTGGTGGGTAGTGGAGGTCTCAGATCCTTGTGTTTGTGCCCTTTTTCTTGCAATTTCTTTTGTCCATTATTTCTCTCTCTAGAATGCGGCTGTATTGCTAGTTGTTGGCTGCCGGTGATCACTCATGCGTTAGCAAGCCCCATGTCTTATGATAGTCTTCAATGACTAGCAAGCCCGTCACATTTTTATTCCTTTTTAGTTATGGTGTCACATAAGCCCTTTTCCAAGCATTTGAAAATTACTTTTCCAGCCTTCAAAAACTCCTAATACCACTATAAATGTAGGGACCCTAACGCAAAGAGGACTACAAACAGGTAAAACAGATGTATTCAGAGAAGGATAAAAGACTATGAGAAGAACTAGGATTTGCTAATAGTTTTATCTGCGATAACAAAGAAGAAAGGAGGATTTGAGAATTCAAAGTGGTAAAGTTAAAAGGAGACTTCATAATATAAGTAACATATGAGGCAACTTTGAAGAAAAGCAACATGGAGAGGAGGTACGTATAAGGATCTAAAAATGACCATGGGAAGTCAAATGTTAATGACAATCTTGACAGGCGAAAAGGTTGAGAGATGAGGAGATTGTAGCTCGGCCACTGATGGTAACTTTGACATGCAAGATGCAAAATTTTCCAAATTACATTAATGGATCCTATGATTATGACGAGCAAAGCAACAAATACAATCATTTTGATCCCCCTCAATGCTCACATTCAATGTTTAAGAAGTCAGAGGTGGCCACCTAGGCAGTCGGGGGGGGGGGGAGAGGTAGGTGCTAGGCCACCTAGGCAAGCAACCGGTTTTTAGTTTTTTAAAAAAAAATTTGGATCCCCCACACCTCCCCCCCTTTTATTATATATAATATTGTCTCTTTTATTATTTAATAAGTACGTTTTGTATATAATATATTGTTAAGATGCCGGAAGCACATATCAAACCTAAACATTACACCTTTAGACTGTAAATGAAAGCTATTGAAAATGAAAGCTATTGAAATACAAATAGCAAATAATAACATCATTAGGCATTAAGGGGAAAAAAATACAAATAGCAAATAATAACATCACTAGACATTGAAGAAAAAAAATACAAAAACCTAATGAAAACAAATATACCAACCTTCTTGAAGTGGACTCGATTTTGGGTCAAACTAAAATGTTTGGGATCCCAAATCTCCGCTTTTATAACCCCTATAAGCCTCAAAAAGATTGGGGATGAATATCATTGAACATTGTGATCGACAATTTCGAAAAAAATTTCGATCTCTCAAAAAATCTTCAAATCTAGTTTTTTTTCAATTTGTTTCTCACTCTAAAGTTCACTAAAATTGGTCTTGGGGGCAAGAATGGCCCCCCAAACCATTATCCCCCCTTTTAAGGGGGTAAAATGACATATTTTGCCCCTTCTTGAATTTGTTTTCCGCCAAACTCATGCAGGCCGCCTTTCCCATCTTTTCAGCCGCCTAGTTGGGCTCCTTGGACACCTAGGCGCCTAGTTCTGACCACCTAATAGTGTCCGCTTTAAAAACACCTACGCGTTTTATCCAAAAGTCCACCTTGGCAGTCGGGTGGACGACTTTTCGAACATTGCTCACATTGGATGTAAAGTTTGAACTCCGTGCCTGTCTCGGTTGAAATTTGAGTTTGGAGTGGCTTGTAATGATATGAATGGTTCAGGTTTTTGATTCACGGATAGCATTCCAGAATGAGAAATGTCTTATAAGGAAATTGAAGTTGTATATAATCGAGATGTTTAAGTTAAAAAAATGTTAATAAAAACAAGTTAAAAACAGTTGGCCATTCTAAAAAAAAAGTTAAAAAACCAAGATGTTGAACTTTTCTCAAAAAAAGTCAAAAAACTGAGAGAACCAGATGAACAAGGATTTCATTTTCAATTGCATTGAGAAAGAAAGAAAATAAAAAGTTGGCTCATTCTTAGAAGTAAGAATTCTAAACATTTAGGTAGGAATTTTCTCTTCTTTTTCCTTAATCTTTCTTATTTCTCACGGAATTTTTTTTTTTTTGATAAGTTGTTTCGAGTGTTTTAAATCTTTGATTTTTCAATTTGAACTCAGAGTAAGCATGTTGTTTGTCCACTTCGCTTCGCACTCGGCTGAGTCCCAAGCCAAGTTAGAATTTACTCTTTGATACACACACACACACACAAAAGCTAAGATATACAGATCATATGCATGCACTGTAAGGCCAACCATGCAAGCAACAACACCTGAGGATAGTATGGATATTATATCGATCAAGTGAAATGATAATTGACATACTCAATATGGAGAATGAGTCAATGAGATGAATATAAAAAAGACATCTGGTTTAAGTGATTCAATTTTATAAAGAAGTTACAAAGTCAAAGACTGTCAAAATGATCTTTAGCACTTATTTACGCAAGGGGAAATGGGTCAATAGTCAATTTTTTCAACAAATTAACATGAGATACAATTGCAGCAGTGGAAACTACACTTCAGATCTACCAAATCCTGAATTTATTTTAATACTCCTTCTCTAAGCTGGAACTCAAATGTGATCAAAAAATTGTAAGACAAAGTGTTCCAGTAAAACAAGCTGCATCCAACTGAACTACAAAGTGTTTTGCTTCACTCGAATGCGCTTGTGTCAACTTGGGTTGTGGGTTTCAACACTTATTCCTTCCAAAAAATGGGCACTTGTAAGGGAAATCAATTTTAATGCCTCCTAATGATAACCACTTGACATTAGGAGGCATAAAAATCGATTTTCCTTTTCAAATAGTTATCTCAAAATTAAACATAATAACCAAGTATGAAGAGCTATTAACACCATCAAGGGTTGCCCAACTTCACGAGGAAAACTACAAGCTTAAAATTGATCATTGTCAGTCTCTATTTCATCCCAATATCAGAGCAAGAAGTTAGCATCACAACCACAAAGTTATCTTCAAGCCAAACGTACTAGTTATGATTGAAGAACAAAAAGTTGGAATTAAGTATCAGATACTATAAAGACAGCGATCAGTGATGAGATTTGAGTGTTCAAATTCAATAACAAATTCCAAAAAAAAAATAAGGAAGCCAGGGAAAAGCAGATAAATCAGACAACAGCTACTAAGACAACACTGCAAAATGTGTTCTAGGGTTTGCAGATACAAAATAAAAAACCCAACTCGAAAAAAAAACATTGTCCAAATTCTGGTGAACATGAACATTGCATAAAGTCAAATTCCATTGTTTAATGTCTAGAATCATGAACCAATTAAGACAACACCACAAATATGAGTTCGGAGCCAGAAAACAGCATATTTGGAAATCATAAAATCTAGGGTGTTCTGATCCAAACAAAAAACCCATATAAACCCATTTGCAAAAGCCCTGTGAAAATTAGGGCAGGATTCGAAGAAAATAACTAACCTTGATCGTAATACGCATATTGGCATTGGAAATATGTAAAATAAGCACGCATAATGTAAGCATATATGTAGAGAGGGATAATATTTTTAAAAAAAAAATGTAGTGCGGGAAAAAAAAAGGAAAAATTGAAAGAAAAATACTCACTCTCCAGGTGTGGCCATTTGCACAGTGCAGTGATCAAATGAACAAGAGCTCTCTCTCACTCTAAATGAACCAGCTCTCTCTCTCCCTCTCTCTCTCTCTCTCTCTCTCTCTCCTAAGTCAACAAATTATTAAATGGGATTGTCTACAAATTTCTAGTTACTTCTACAACTTGTTATATTGTAAACCGTGTTTTCCACCGTCCAAGCAACGGGTTGGACTGTGATGGAGTGAGGTAATGACGTGGATATGAATGAAACTTATGTCGGGATCCGCTATGTCCACCACCATCCCTATGGCCCCAAGGGAGTACACTGTTTATCTACCGACCTAACTGATATTTTGGAAACTACCTAAGAATTATAGATAATTATTTAAAAAAATGAATTTCAGGTTTTTTTGAAACTTCACAGATTAGGATCCTAAAAGAACTTCTGAACTTTGTATCTTTATGGCCCTACCGGAGTACACTGTTCAACTACTCCTTCACTTAAAAGACCTAGTGACATTTTGAGAACTAACTAGGTATTACTAAATTATTTAAAAAAATGAATTTGAGGTTCGAAAAAGCTTATATAGAGCCAAGGCTCTAAACAATCAAATTAAAAAGTACCACAAAATTTTCACCAGAAGAAGTTGGTTTGGTGCGCAAATATCCTCAAATTGATCTCCGCATCAAGATACATCGGCACGAAAAAAAAAAAAAAGGATTTCACAGTTTAGAAATAGTGTAGATTTTTGGGCCATTAATTTTAAAAAAATTTAGGTTTTTATGGATATATATGTTAAGACTATCACATAAATTTTCAGTATTAAAATCCCATTTCCTGATATTATTTGAAAGTTCGCTCCACTTGCCTAAGTTATGAATTTTTGTTTTACCCCGAGGGAGTAAATTCATACAGTATAAAATGTTTTAGCTTTTCTTCCACGCAATGACAAAGTCACCCAACTAGGCTTTTCCTTTGCCTTCGACTCTGTCTCTCTTGGGCTCCGACCCACCTTTGAACCGGAACAGTTATCCGGACATAGGTTGGAAAGTGATTTAGCCAGCATAATCAGTAAATCGGCCGATTCAATCATTCTAATCGAACAAGTCTTAGGCAGTCAATATATATATATATAATTCTACTAAAATACAAAAAACATATAAAACATTATTAAAACAAAACACATTCAAATGAAATTAAAACACATTCACAATTGACTACGACATAACTTCTCTCTTTTACGAGACAATGTATCTCTCTCTAGACTACGAGACAATTCTCTCTTACGAGGCAACTTATATCTCTTTCTAGACTTACTCAAAAAATCTCTCTAGACTACAAAACATCTCTCTCTCTAGACTATAAGACAACTCTCCCTAGACTACGAGACATCTCTCTCTCTCCCTATCTCTCTCTCCAATTGCCTCAAATCGTTGAGATCTTATCACCTAACAAACAGTTTGGGAGCCACAAGATCGACCATTTGGGAATGATGACACAATAGGCGTATATAAATTAAGCTAAATATGGGACATACAAAGCTCGATCAGTAGCTCAAGGTTAAGTATAAAGAAAACCTTTCCCTTTGGAAGTGCGTGTTTTCAAAATTATGTCTTCCGGCTTCCTTTAGGAAGTCAACTATATGGGCGAGTTTTGAAACTGCTTCTTTCAGTACTATGGCACTTCTATTTTTGATAACTTGGAAGTTTTGCAGTGAAGTAGATACCACGCATCCACTTACCTTATATTTAAGGCTAAAAAGTCGATACACTCGGTTCTATAGCCCCGGAACTTGGGGTATCCACTTCCCTTGAAGAAACGGTTTTCAAAACCACATCTTTTAGAAATCAAATCTTTTAGAAATCAAACACGTCGTAATCATTTCACCCATAAGATGGATGTTAAACCTTCCGGAATTTTCGATTTCAATCACAAATTTATATTATTTTAAAAAAAAATTCTGTCAATGTAGCATAGGGCATTCAAATTAGGGCTATATATTATGTAGAAGATAAAAGCTTACTAAAATTTAAAATATCACAAATTCCTTTTTAACATCAACATTAAATATTTTGAATTATTACTTCACAATTTAAAAGTATTGTAGATTCATAACCTAAAAGATACAAAAAGTTGTGGAAAATGTACTACTTATTTTCAAATGCTCTTTTTTCTAGATTAACACAGCAAAATTACTTCAAATTTCTCTAAATATTTTCAGAATAACATTTAGAATATTGTGACAGTTAGATGTGAGATGGTATAGCTGGGGATAGATTATTAACTAGACACCAAGTCTAAAACAATTTTTTTTTATTACGACACGTATCAATCTATAGGATTTCAAACCCAATAGTAAAATTCTGACCTTTATGTATCATAAGCAAATGATCTTATAATATACAATTCCATAAAAATTTATAATTCAAATTTCTTAATATTAAAAAAAGTAATATCTTAATAATTAGGAACGTTTAAAATTCCTTCATATTTAGAAAGGTAATAAAGCTACTCATACGCTTAAAAGTAGATAATCTTGATGGAAAAGTCCAACGGCTATTAGTAATAGTCACAAAGATGGAAAGTTATCAATAAATCCATTCTTCCAAGTCTCACACTCATGTGATAAGTGTCAAAATTTAATTGTGATCTTTGGGTCCTACTCACATAGGTATATGAGGGTCTCATAGTGTCATTACTCTATTCAATATATAAATATCAGCTTAATGTTAGAAAATGGGATAGGATTGTGGTGGTAGCATCCCCATACCCTAGTCATCACATTGTGGTTTCCATTTCCATTGAGACCATATTTCCATTGAGACTATATGTTACTAACACCTTAAAAAAAGCTAATTCCTAAACTGTTCCAAATGTTTTCTTCCCCACTTAATTACCCTACTGTCTTGGCCAACTGAATTGCCCCACTGAATTACTCTATCGTCTTGCCACACTGAATTATTCTAAAAAAAAGGAAAAATAATGTTTTCTTCCCCACTGAATTACTCTATTGTCTTGCCCCATTGTCTTGCCCCACTGAATTATTCTAAAAACAAAGAAAAAATACTGTTTTCTTCCCCACTTAATTACTCTACTGTGTTGCCCCACTGAATTATAATGTTTTCTTCCCACTGAATTACTCTATTGTCTTGCCCCACTGAATTATTCCCCACTGAATTATTCTAAAAAAATGAATTATTCTAAAAAAAAGAAAAAATAATGTTTTCTTCCCACTGAATTACTCTATTGTCTTGCCCCACTGAATTATTCTCAAAAAAGAAAATTAATGTTTTCTTCCCCACTGAATTACTCTACTGTCTTGCTCACTGAATTATTCCCCACTGAATTATTCTAAAAAAAAGAAGAAATAATGTTTTCTTCCCCACTCAATTACTCTACTGTCTTGCCCTCTGAAATGTTTTCTTCCCCACTGAATTACTCTATTGTCTTGCCCCACTGAATTATTCTAAAAAAAAGGGACATTGAAAAATTAGAAGATTTTGATAGGGAAAATTGTTTCATGCGGGGTAGACCACATTTCTACAATATGCAATCCAAATATACATATGATCCATCTTAAAGATAGATGTAAATAGGTAGTCCATCTAAAAACACAATATGCAATCCAAATATACATATTATAAAATTCATACACTCTCGACCGCCAGATCGACCCAGATTCAATCTGAACCATTAGGTTTATATTATTCTGTGAGCTAACGTGCTCACCCTAGCATCTTCCATAGCATTTTAGACTAGACACTTGCAACACTCATCCAACCCCTCACCTCATGTTGATTCTCTGTTGATGTTCATACCGCATGGTTCATACAACAGGGTAAAACTTGAACAAGCAAGATAAAATGCAATGCTGAGTTGGAGAAGAGGGAAATATCCGGCAATGCTGTAAAACTGCGGTAAAGAAGCAAGTGATTGAATATACATGGCCCAAGTGCCATCCCATGCAACATGGTCTTTACACATGCCTAAACAACCGCGGCACACCACCCGCATCTAACATTTGCAAACTCGTACACTTCGTCCAAACCTTTTTTCTTTTTCTTTTTTCAATCTCATTACTAAAAGTACTTATTGTCTATAAAGTCTTACTTCCTCTCATCTTTCTTCCCCAGTTTTTAATGGTGCGCCTACATGTCATTCCTAAATGGTTAATTTTAAGATTAACATTTCTTACGCTCATATATTTTTGACACATATATATATAACATAAGTGCTCTTGTTTTAGAAAGTGTAGATGCCATAGATCCCAGAGATGCGAATCCAGAGATGCGAAAAGAGTTTGTGAAGCCCATAGAGTGAAGCATTCCTTGAAACTTGTGAACCTGCGTCATTGACATAGACCCGCTGAAACCTGTTCATCGCCGTTGAAAATGGCTCATCATCATTAAGTATTAGCGGATGAGTTAATAGTATATACAAACTACATATCTCCACTTGACATACAAGGTCCCAAGAAATTGTAAAGGTTGACAGTGTACACCCAATATTTGTCAGGACCTGAATGCCATTCCCACCACCCAAATGCTGTCAAAATTTTATGAGTTCCATGTAGGAAACAAAAGGAACAAATTTTCTAACCATTTGGAACAAGAGGATATAATACATACCAAAATCCAGGAAATAGACATACCAAGCAAAAATACACAAGTCTAACACACACCCTAGCCCATTTGTGACCATTATGTGGGTTGCAAGACTACTTTCTTCTGAGGATACTTTTCCATCTATTTCCTGCACACGTACAACAAGAGAGAGAGAGAGAGAGAGAGAGAGAGAGAGAGTCGTTGCCACCATAGAAATGCCAAATTTTTTGGGCTATCCCATGTTAAATATATGGAAACAAACCAGAATTAGTGCCCAAATTCCAAAAGGCGTGGGAGCATAGGATATAGCTGAAGAGCTTTGAGTCGCTGCTGTCGAATTACTGGCAGGGTAACCACTGTACATAGTTGATTCAGTATGGTTACTCAAAATGACAAATAAGGGAAAGAGCAAGTGAAGACGCCGGCTAGCTGTAAACAATTAAGAAATAAAAAGAGCAGGGATGATTTCAAGATTCAAATGGATATAGTTTGAGACATACCCTGTCGACTGATAGAGGCAGTTATCATAACCTGCAAATAAAAATTCAGCTTAGACTGTTGGCACAAAAACCATTCAATCAATAACCAAGAGACTACTCTAAAGACTATACCCATTCTAAGTTTCTAACAAACCTTTTTTTTTTATGAAGTTCAATGTCAGTTTCTACCAAGCCAATAGAATAAAATATTTGAAAAAATGAGCGAGTTGGAGAATCCAGCACCCTCCCATCTGACAACTCGCACAATCAAACACTCATTTGGTGCGATTCCTATTAATAAAAGAAAGCATTTTCTAAAGCCACAAGACTACCGCACCTCAAATCCAGCCAGGAAATATACTTTTCGCAATGGAAAACCTGCAAATTGGTCCATCTACTCTACCTTGACAATCATGAAGCTAAATAAAAAAAATAAGAAAAAAAGGATTTTAAGCCTTAAAATGACCGTCTTACAACAATTTTTCCGGAATGTTCAATTTTTCACAAATCCGCCATATCTACACAATTTTTAGAGCTTCAAATTCCATGGTCCAAGGCAAAAATGAAATTGTAAACCGTGACAAGGTTTTCCAGTGGCAGATTTGCTTTTTCCCGGCATGGATTTGAGGTGCAGCCTTACCAAACTGCATCTATTAATATACTGGATTTTCGTACTTGACCTATGTTTTGAAGCAATGGTATTCAGAACCTGCAAAGGTTACTGAATTGCTTAATGCAAATCAAGCAGCTATGCTTCCATCAGGAAATCTAAAAGCTGACAATTCTCACTCATAGCATTGTACTTGAATTTATTAAAAAATAGTCTATTGAAAAATTCATGATTTGTTTGAATAAAAGTCCATTACAGAGCTCAATACACACATGCGAACTATATATATATATATATATATATATATATATATATATATATTAGAGAGAGAGAGAGAGAGAGAGAGAGAGAGTGTGTGTGTGT
>NW_006499905.1:2345952-2428487 GCF_000471905.2 Amborella trichopoda | reverse complement strand
AATAATAACTAACTAACACTACGTAGTAGTAGTCGTACGTACGTACGTTACGTACGTACGTACTACTACTACTACTACGTACTACTACTATACTCTCTCTCTCTCTCTCTCTCTCTCTCTCTCTCTCTCTCTCTCTCTCTCCCTTTACCCATTAACTAGAATGGCTTTTACAGTAATATCGAAACCCTTTACCCAATGCAAAAGAACATTCATCTCTCTTAACAGTTATTAGTTAAATAAAACAGTTCAGAACCAAGGATATAACTCTGTTTCAATAAAAGTATAACACATCGTATCAATAAACTGTAATATAGGCACAAAATATTATGCATAATTTTAATATCATAAACTAATATTCATAACAAGTATAATGTTCATAACAGTATAAAATCACCACAGTGCGTGGTGTATACCACAAAGTTAGTATACACTTTGTCAAGTTACAATACATCTCTCTCTCTCTCTCTCTCTCTCTCTCTCCCCTTTACCCATTAACTTGTTAGGATCTCTTAGATACGGAAACAAGAATCCAAAAGTTGGATCCTACCAAGATCGTGTACTTATCCAGCTAGAAACAAAGAGGCGAAAGCACGAGCCATAATACGAGAAATAAAACATGAAACACACACACTACAAGAATACAAAGATTTGCGTGGTTCACCCAAGAGGCTACATCCACGGGCACAGCAAACTGAAATCCACTATATCAATAAAAGTTATATCACAGATTTTGCGACAGAAAGTTACCTCTCTAATCCAAGACAAAACCCAGTCGAGTAAACTATTTTAGACCTGCTCTTCCGACAGACACCACTCCCGATCTCTCATCTCTATTCCACAGCTAAACCATTGTTCAGGAAGAGATCATCTCCATTCCACAGCTAAACCACTGTCTAGGAGGAGAACCTTAGAAGCAACCGAGACTTTCTCTCACTAAAAAGGGAAACCACCCAAAATCTTTATGGGAACCGCGTCTCTACAAGAAACCAGCCTCTCAATCTACAATAGGCACATATGTGGCGATTCTCTCTATGGGAAGCTCTCTTCTCTCTAAGGGGAGGTCTTGTCTCTCATGCACAGGAGGCCCCTGCCTCTCTTTCTCTAGAGGAAGTCACCTTTCCCATATGGTGACCCAAATAGAGTACACAAATTCTCTACACTTGCATCACATAGATATAAGTTTAGGAATCCACATCAAATATTAAGCTTCCTATAGATGTTACATATATCTCAAGAAGCAAGAGATACATCTCCAAATCCTAACCTTTTTGGATTTCTATTTCCTTTAGGAAACTTATCAATATCCATCCCAATCCCACTAATATGGGATTTCCTTCTGTGGGTGATTTTGGATATCACCATTTCAACATAACTAGAATGACTTTGACAGTAATATAGAAACTCTTTACCCAATACAATAGAACTTTCCTCTCTTTTTAACAGCTATTAGTTAAATAAAACAGCTCATAACCTAAAGACTAAGGGAAAACCTGAAGAGAGAGCTATGACTCCAAACAAATAGACAAGAAAATGCATGGATCAGCAAACAAATTCACTCAAGATTGCATAATAACCAAGAGCTTTTCATTAAAACAAGGGTTCAGTAAGAGTTCCATGCACTAGTAAGCAACTTGTTCTGTTTACATCCAATACAAAGAATGGAACACCTCTGATCCGTGATCACAAGGGTATTAAAAAAACTCAAGAAATAAGAGAAATTGCAGACATGAGACTCTGGGATCAATATAAACACAAGTAACTTGTGTATTGATGTTTTTGTTTTTATGTTTTTTTTTTTTGGTTGGGTGGGGGGGGGGAGCGGGGGTGTTGTCAAAGCTGTGACTCTCTCAAAATAAATATCTCAAAATTAATTTATGGACAGCAACATTCGTCTCAAACTTCTGTATATTTAAGGTCATGTCTCATCTTTTGCTTGTATATCTAAGAACCTCTCTCCAAGGGTTGCAACATCAAGGAAAGGGAAGAGCAAACATAAAGGTGGGCATTATAGTGGTTACTGTTTCAATTAGAGTTTGTGTAATTATGAGAATAATAAGAAGGATTCCAGAGCCCTTCTCTTCTTCTTCATTTTTTTTTTTGACAAAGTTACGTAGGAATGGATCTTGATACGTAGAGCTATGAAAACCCAACTGCTACCGTCTTAACCCAAGCCCAATTCCTTTCTAGAGCCCTTTTTTTCAATCATCTGAAACGCTTTTCATCAGCACAATCATTGGAACCCTTTCATTTGATTACAACTTCATTTCCCACGTATTTCTTATCATTAAAATTTTGTTATGTTGACAAAGTTTCAGTGAATTGAGCTTCAGTTTGGAGCACGCCTTTGGGAATAGTACGCCAAAATTTTCTATTTCACTGAAATTCAAGATGTTTTGTTTATGTAAAATTTCAACATGGATACCAATGAACTACGATTTAGGGCTTGACATTGGTAACATTAAACCAAAAGTTTTCTAAATTATCGAAATTTTGGGATACTTTGTTTTAGTAGAATTTCAGTGGATTTTATGCAGAAGAAATTTTTTTATCATTATTATTATTAATTTTTGAGTTTATCTTTTAATTTCAAGAATAGAAGGTGCACAGGGATAATTAGGTGAGCATGAGTTTATTTTGTGCATGAATTGATATTGATCAATTGGGTTGGCTAGATTCTAAAAAATAGGAATATAAATAAGATAAGGTTAAATCTAGGGGTTTGTCTGTTCAACAATAAGGCAATGCTTTGCCTCTAGGGGGAGGCTTTGGATAAAACACGGGCTATCTATTTAGAAGCAAATCTCTTTGGTACGTGAGGTTAAGAGAGAGAAAATAGCGATAAGAGAGAAAATAGGGAGGGGAGGAGAGATAAAATAAGAAAGTCCTTGCAGAGAGAGGTTTTTTTAGTTATTGTTTATCTTCTTTTTTTTAAGTCTATCTTCATTGTAAAGCAGTAAGTGAGTTCAGTAAAATTTGGTCTCGTGAAGAGATTATTTTTTGTGTGGATTCCCTTGCAAACCTTGAGAGTGGGTATATTCTCTCAATCTTTTCGTTTGTTCTCTTGTTATTATTCTCGTATTATTTTCTTTCTGCATCAATTGGTATCAGAGCAAGTTAGATCTACAGAGAGGAGTAAGAGCCATAGATCCTGTTTGTTTTACAATGCCGTCAAAAGCTGATCAAGCTAATCCTACTCCTGTTATGGATGATCTTTGGGGACAAGCTATAGAAAATTTGACTACAGCCCTAGAGGATGTTCGAACTGAAGTACGTGAGATGAATCAGAGGTTGCAGCGGTTGGAGAACAATGTTCCTCGTGAATAACAGGGATGCAACCGTTGGATCAGAGGTTGCAACGGTTGGAGAACAATGTTCCTCGTGAAGAAGGTGTTCGCAACCACATAGATCTTGCATCAGTAGTCCCACGACAAACCCAGGGTGTTGACCACATCCTATAGAGCGGCCACGAGATTTAGGTATTAAGATCGAAGGTTTTATTGATTGGTTAAGTGCAGTTGAGAATTATTTTGAATGAAGTGAACTGCCAAAGGAACGTAAGGTTAAACTTGTTGCTACCAAGCTCCGCGGGTGGGCTGCGGCCTGGTGCGAGCAAAAGTTTAACAATCCCGAAAGGAAAAATCATTGACTGGCAAAGGATGAAAAAGAAATTGAAAGATTATATTTCATGAGCAAATTTTCTTTCAAGAACTCCAAAATCTTCTACAGAATGAAAAAAAAGTAGAAGATTATACTAGAGAGTTTTATCGATTAGTTGCTCGAAGTAACCTCTAAGAGACGGAAGGACAAAAAATTGCTCAATATGTAAATGGCCTTCAACCTACCATTAGGAATGAAGTTTTTCTACATCGACCATGGATTTTACGTGAAGCTTTTCAACTTGCTTTATGAGTAGAAACTAGATACCAAGGGAGCACCTATGAGCGATTTTACACCCAAAAGGAGGTTTTGTGTCATACGGCAAAGTTTGTGTTATCGATGCAACGAACCAGGACAACGTGCGTTTGAATGCCCAAAAAAGAAGATGGAGGTACACTTGGCTAAGGAAGAGGAAGAAGTTCCAGAAGATGAAATTCAAGAAACAATCCTCCATGGTGATGAAGAAGGAGATTCACTTCGAATCAAGCTCGATGTTGAGCTTCTCTCAACCCCGAGCGAATGATGTAGAAGAAATGTTTTTTTATTATTATTAATTTTTGACTTTATCTTTTAATTTCAGGATTAGGAGGTGCGCAGGAATATTTAGTTGGGCATAAGTTTATTTTGTGCGTGAATTGATCAATTGGGTTGGTTAGTTTCTAAAAAATAAGAATATAAATAGGATAAGGTTAAATCCAAAGGGGGTTTATCTGTTCAACAATTAGGCAACGTTTTGCCTCTAGGGGGAGGCTTTGGATAAAACATGGGCTATCTATTTAGAAGCAAATCTCTTTGGTAAGTGAGGTTAAGAGAGAGAAATAGGGATGACAGAGAAAATAGGTTAAGAGAGAGAAAATAAGGAGTAGAGATAAAATAGGAAAGTCCGCATAGAGAGGTTTTTCTTAGCTATTGTTTATCTTCTTTTTTTTTTTGGTCTATTTAAAGGAGATCTCCCTTCATTGTAAAGCAGTGAATGAGTTCAATAAAATTTGGTCTCGTGGAGATATTATTTTTGGGGTGGATTCCCTTGTAGACCTTGAGAGAGGGTATATTCTCTCAACCTTTACTTTTTTTCTATTGTTATTATTCCCGTGTTATTTTCTCCCTGCATCAATTTTGGTGGTTATCAATTTGAGGCTTGACTTTGGAATTCAAAGAGTTTCCATATTGCAAAAGCTAATAAGGAAAATGGCACAAAACTACTCCAAATTCACTAAATGATTTCAGTGTACTTTGCGAAAATCCAACAATGGTCATCTGTAATTTTTTTAAACATGCATGTTCATTTTCATTTGCAGCCAAACAACGGATAAACAATTGAAAATACATAAAAGAAAAAGGTAAAGTAACACCTATTTTTTGAGTAAATGATGATGTTTTCAAAAAATCAGAGGCATGAGTCAGCTACATGACAAGTTGGGTGCCCCAATGGTACAATCGAGTGCCTGTAACATTCAACATATTTAATAACCAATTACTTATTTAGGAATTTTCTAACATAGCTAAACTGTACATAAGTTACTGATAGGTGTGGGCAATGTTAAAAAAGATAGGGGCAGCTGCCCAAGCGGCTAGGGGTCCCAACTGCCTAGGCGGCTAGGCGGGCCACCATTGCTTTAAAATGCGGCCATGTAATGCTCTATGCGCCCTAAAGCGCATCACATAGAGGCGCATATGCGCTTTGGTGGGATGCGTCCGCATATGCACCGCATCCAACTGCATATGTAGCCGTAGAAGCACATAGCGCATAAGCACCGCATAGCTTGTGGGTGAAAATAGTACCCATGAGCATGAGTATTTTTGTCATTTCCGGTCCTGAAAAGGGGGAAAAAGGGTTTTAGGAGGTATTAAAACCCTGGAAAGAAATTCCTTCTAAAAAAAAATTGTCAATTTGCTCTAAATGTTGATTGGGTGTCGATTAAGATTAACTCGGGCATTGTTTTGAAGAAGTTTGTTAATATGATGTCTTCTAAGTTCTAATGTCTTTTATAAAGTTAGTTTCAAGTTTCAAGTTTCCAGTTTCCAGTTTCTATTTCTAATTTCTTTTGTAATGTGATTTAGAGTCTCCAACAACTGATAATATTGGAGCTAATGAATAAATTAGATACCTACTATCACATAAATCACCTCCATATTTTTTCCACGAATTAACCAATTTTTTGAGATTTTTTTAATTTTTTTTATATTTATTGACCGCATCGGGGTGATGCACCCACGGGACCGCATCACGCATTTTAAAACACTAGCAGCCATTATGTAAAAGGGGGGGTGGCGGTTGGGGGTTTTTATAAATTCATGATTTTTTTTTAAGTAGTTATAAATCTATGATTTTGCATTATAAAGTATAAACATAACCATACATAGAATTGTATTTTCCAAACACAGCCATAAATATAGTCAAACATAGCCATAAATTTATTATATTCACAAAAAATAGCAAAGTAAAAAAATGAAACCTTAAACATAAATATTTAAATTTATTGACCTTTTCAAACCCAATCGAAGTAGGCTTCACTCGTTTACTTTGAGAAGCCAAAACCTCTGTCTTTTGCCACCTCTTTGGTCTCCAAAAAGACCTGTGTCGAATGCCTTCCGATTTCACACAATTTCGAAAACTTCGTGTTGGAAATCGATTTTCAAAAAAAAAATTGATTCAAGCTAAAAATGTGCTTTTGGGAGGAAAATCACTCACTGGGGTTTTGAGGGACCAAAATACCCCCCATAACCTGTTTCTCCCCTTTCAAGGGGAAGAATAACTAAAAATCCCTTCGGGCATGTCCATTTTTCGCTCGCCCAAAGGGCCCAGGGCAAGCACCCGGGCAGTAGGAGCCAAGTCCGAAGACATAGAACCCCAGGGCAAGACGATAACGCCTCTTGGCTGCCCAGGTGGCTGGGTGGGTGAGTTTTTTAACACAGGGGGTGTGGGTGCTTCTATAGTACCATCAAGTGTCTCCAAAATTCACATCATTTAATAATCAATTATTAATTAATGGATTTACTAATATTAACATGGCAAAAATGTATTGAGGTTAATAATAAGGGTTGGTGTGAGTCAAAGTATTTCCCTAATGCACCTCACTTTTGTTTAGACAATTCAAAAGGTAATAATGTATTACATTTCAAAAGGTAAAGACACTTTTTAGTTCATATTTTATTTATGCTTCACAATAATTATCATTTTATAATTTATTTATATTTGGGAACAATACATCATGTGTTTCCTTATTCAGAAATAATGTAGATTAGCAAATAAATTACATGCAATTTAATTAAACTAAGTTATATCCTTAAGTCAACTTTACCAGCAAACGTTGCATCTTGTATAAATCAAAGTTGGGGCTAAAACTGCTTAAAAAGATCGCAATGTGATTCTCTTCTGATTTGATGGATAATTCCAATGTAGTTTTAATTGAAAATAATTTTTCAACGTGTTAATATTAGTTTTCACAATGAACTAATATGTTAGACAGATTTTAGTGGAAACCGCCACCCAATGTGGGGTGGTCTATCACTCTACTTTTGAATCTTACGGATTACTTCCAAAAATAAAAGTTTTTGGGTTTTCATCAAGGAAAAATATAGAGACCGTTTACCTTTTGGACAAGGAGGTCCCAATCACTCTTGTCCCTTAGATTTCAAAATGGGTGGTGTTGGGTGTATTGTCAAATACATTTTGACAAACACCAGATAAATGTCTTAACAATGAATGGGATATGTAAGCTTGACAAGCTTAAGACCTTGGAGATATGCTTGAGTTGTTGAATGTGCTTCTAGTAGCCATATGAGACTAAAGTACGTTCTTATGAACGCTCGATAGGTTGAAGATGTCATTATAGAGTGAAGTCTTTGATGAACGCTGGATAACTGTCTTGACAGACGGTGTATAAGATATCAGCAAGGTTCTTTATAATACCTGCTAAGATATGCCCCCTGATATGATATAAGATGATATGATATGATATGAAAGATATGATATGACCAGGATTCATCATACGAAAGCCCCAATATGCCTTCAGGGTGTTGACTCGTCAGTCAGCCCCTATATGTTTTGACTTACGACCGATAAATATATGATACTAATGACTAACTATTAATGATAAAAGATATGAAAACCATCTCAATGTGAGACAAGTTCTGGGATACACATACATACTCCTAAGGCCCCGATATGCCTCTCCATGTGATATGTGGAGGAATCTAATGCGATATGATATATATTTTCTTAATCCATTGTCAGTTACACATATGCATCGGGACTTACGATCACTGATAAATGATCATGAAGACGTTTCAATTTGAGACAAAACTCTGAGATACATATACTCTCATGGCCCATATATGCTTCTCCAAATGATAATTGGAGGAGTTTTGATGAGATACAATATGTCTCTATTAATCCATCGTTAGTTAAGGATATGGTACTTGACAGACCGGGTATAAGAAAACCTCACAATATGATATCATGATCAGGTGTATCCTTAAGGATACATATATCATGAAGGCTTGTATGCTTCTAATTCTAAGTCCAAGTATAATACAAATTGGGAAATAATTCGGAGTTGGCTTAACCCAGTGTTCGTATCCACCGTCAATTAAGATATGCCTTGACCGATGCCCCAAAACTTTGTGTTTTGGATTGAGCCGACACTTTCAAGGAATCATATTCAAGGCATGATATCCCTCCCCTTGAAGTTTCATATCCTTCAGAAGTGGATTAACCCATCATCCGGATTCCCTGGCAGTTAAAGCCCTAAAAGCTTTACGTGCCGTCTAAAACAACCAGGATAACCCTGGTCACATAAAATTGAGATTTCTCTCTGGATATGAAGAATTTTCTCATGGGACCAGGACCGCTGGAATCTTGACTCGATGCCCTATCACATTTCCAGCACAAACAAGGTAACTTTGATGGATGATATCTCTCTCATTTATGATCGATTTGAATCGAGACTTGGACCATTATGTTATCTCTCCAAATTTCATGTTTAAAGGATTTGTCATCAGAAAGAGATTGAAGAATTATGAAGACATATTAGAGCAGCGTTTCAGAAGTGTAACTGACGGGTGACAAAAAGATAACAAAATCCCTAATTTTGCTCATGCAATGTTCCTGCTGAATTTGGAATCTGCGAATTCAAAATGAAGGTGAATATTTATTGAAGTATGTGATTATCATAAAGGACGCCTGTATGTAGATTTGAAATATATGATTACCACTTTGAAGATTGGATTGTAAAGATAAAGACGCATGATCAAAGGATATGCGAAGATTGCAATTTTGTGCTTATCACTTCATGATTATGAAGATGTAGATCAGCGTGAAGATAAAGATCAAGATGATTGTCAGCATGAAGATAAAGATGCAAATTGAAGGATATGATTCCATGTTTTTATCAGTTGAAGATTGTGTGATTATCAGTTAACAAGTCTATATAAACCCATCTCTTGATTAGAGAAGGGTGCGATTTTGTCGAGTTCGATTCTGTTGGGTTGAATTCCATTGGATTGAATCACTGTGTTTAGCGTGAGAGATAGAAAGTGACTATATACGCAGTGCGTGAAACGTATTTGAGAGAGAAACAAGTGTGTCTGTATATTTTATTTCTTAGAATTGTATGTATAGGTTTCAAGGCCCAAATCAAGGATATTTGGCCTATTTTAGGCTGATATAAATTGTAACAGAGGATTAAACCAATGGAATTGTTCAGTCCCCAGTATATAATATAAAAACCTGTGTTTCTATGATATGGAATGCACGAGTGAATTTGGCCCCGAGTGTGTTGTTCTCTGGTTTAATCATTTGGAGTCTAATGTTTATTTAAGCATTTCCAAACAATACAACTATCATTTTTGAAGTGTCCAGGTGGTTGTAAGAGTGTCATTGAATAGAATCACAGTTCTAAAAAAACATTTCTCAGACTTTGTGACACAACCCAAGCCATCCAATTTGACATCTAATGAGTAAGAATAATTGTGACCTCCTAGTAAAAAAGGTAAACGGTCTCTTTGTATACAATCCCTTTCATCTATGCACTTTCTCACTATTAAAGTTTGGGTTTTGGGTGTCTATTGATAACAAAGGGAAAACCCTCTGAATCAAAACACCCTGGTTTTGTGGAAATTACATGAAATTCATGAGAATGTAGCAAGCACTATCAAGAATGGCAGACCTCAATTAATTTGACACAGCCATGTCCATGGCTAGGGTAAGGACTATGACAGAAAGAAGAAAAGTATCAAAATTGAAGCCTTTACTAGCCTGGAGAATCCCCGTGATGCACAAAAGAACTATTTCTCTCTATAAATTGGTTAATGGTAATGAATAACTGCTGCTTATGTTTTTGGAAATTATAGAGGTTGCATGGGTTACTAAATGGGTTCTTTAGTTTGATATTACTAAAAGTGAAAAGAAAAACTACAATTTGGATGAGGGAAAGAGTTCAAAATCAGATGCTCCTAAAGGATTAGTGCACACCATATGGGTATGGAGGGAGCGAATTAGAGACAAACATATGCTCGGAGGAGAGCGAGAAGTGAGAGCGGCTCCACTGCTATTTCATAAAGAGAGATGAGTATAGAGAGAGAGGAAAAGGGATAGAGAAAAGGGGTAACCGTGTACACATGCAGGAAGCTGAAGCCCATTCCCTCTCTGTTCTTTGCAAGGCCATCACTGAAGAGCACACGAACATGCAACAATTAGAATCAGCATGCGAATTTATTTCCTCCTTAACATCTGCCAAGAGCAATGGATAGGGGGCCCAACATATTATATTCATTGAGCCACCTTCAGCAAGAAGAGATGAGGAGAAAGAAATCTTGAACAATTTTGAATCCTGTCAGTCATAAGTCGAGGGACTAAAGAAGACATCTACAACACTATCGTTTTTATCCCTGAACACCCCAATACTCCTGAAGAAACCAGATTGCAAAAAAGTTCAATGGTCCCAAGTGAAGGGGCAACTATGTGGCTTTCACTCAGCCTAGCAACCGATTTCTCTGCTGCTGCCACCCAATCCATGTGCTCATTCTATACAAAGAAAAATTCAGGAAACTCATAAAACACCATTTAATTTGGTCCCATGTTTCCTTCACACAGTGGCCTCCTCCATACACAAATAACATGACAAAAATGCTATTAATCTCCCATCCTTTCTCATCATTCTCCTACGATGGTATTAGTATCGTCTCCATTCAAGCAATTCTCCACAATATTGTTCCTAGTTTCCAAAAAGGAGATTGAATTGCGGGCTCAAATAAGGAGATATTTCCACATAATTCATCTCCAATAGTTTTCATCTTTATCTGTGCCAGGGCATTATATAATGCATCTTCCTCTCATCCTTTCCTTCACTAACATCTGTTTATCCTTAGAATGGATCATCCGACATATTCCAACAATGGCATATCATACAGCCCTTCCATGCTCCTCCGTCCTGACTATGAATGCAATAATATTGAAAGCATAGGTTTCAACAAGATATGGAAGGAGGAGGATAAAAAAATACAGCAGGGCATCTTTAAAGGATGGATAATATGCCAAAATTATTGGCTTATTAATTGAGAAGTAAAGAAGCAGGCAAATGACACCTCTATTGAAGGAGAACAAAAGATAAGGAAGGGCTCCAAATTTGGGGACTTAACCGTAGAAGGGGCAAAGAAATCAACACGTATCAGACATATTTTCAAGCGTATTGAAAAGAAAAGATCTAGAGAAAGAAGCCAACTTGCAATTTTTGGGCTTATCCAAATTTGCATGGCATTCCACTAAATAATAATCGGTTTTCTCCCTAGCAGCATTAAGAGCGATGCTGTCTTAGATAGCGCCTCAGCTTCCAAATTGTCAGAGATTTTTAATTTCACATGTGCAGAGACCAGCCAAATCTCTCTCCGTTCCATTTGTAAGTTGGTTCTCTCTCTCTCTCTCTCTCTCTCTCTCTCTCCAGCTGGTTTATTGGTCTATGTTGTGGATAATGGATTCCACATTAGTGAATTCTTAATTGTAGAATTAGTTACAAGTTACAATTGTTGAACTAATGGAACAATGAATTCTCGTGGTGATAAGCCCAGAAGTAGTTGGCATTAAATGAACCATCAAGAAAACGATAACTAGTACATAATAATATCTCGTTATATTTTCTTTTAAAATTAAAGACTCGACCAAAAATACTTGCAACGTTTTAGACTAATACATCAATGATTTCATGTTTATCTACAACTTGAATCTAGCAATATCGCCATTAAATGTAAAAAAAGGACAGTAAAAGAGGACAAATAAAATACAGTTCTTCAAAAGAACACAGCCAAGTATCTTAATATCGCAACTGGGAAGCACATGATTCCTGTATTACAGTACAAAATTGTCTCCATTAATGTACAAAAATAACTGAAAAGAAAAACAGCAATCCACTAAGAATATCGAGCATTTTATTCATTCAACCAGGAATCCCTAAACTTGAAATCTTACCAAAATCCACTGAGCAAAAAGAAGCGAGAAATGTGCAAATGTTTCAAAAGGTCAAAGAACAAGCATTTACCTCATGAAAAATACTGCACCAAAACACATTACAGTAGTTCAAACTCCAAAAGAAACAGTCTAGAAAGGATTTGTGGCTTCTTCCACAGTTATTGCAAATAAGCAAAGAATTTAAAAGTTAAAGACTAAACATAGCATTTCACTGTACAAAAAATCAAGAGTCCAACACTACTTCGAAATGTGATATTTCACTGACCTGCAAAGAAAGCGAGCACAAGAAGAGAAATTGCAGAGACGAATCCCATCGACAATGAAGAAGGCCTCAGCAAAAGATCGCGAACTAAGTACTCCTCAATCCTTCTCTCTCTCTCACTCTCTCTAAACAGTCAATTCTCTCCGCTAGCCAAGCTTTCTCACTCTACAACTCCTCCATCATTACAGAACTTTCTCTCTCACTCTAACTTTATCATCAGTGACTGGCATGCAGTATCCACTGTAGTTTCTCACCGTGGAGAGGTTTCTCTATCTAGAATTCAAAGGCCCAAGCGCCTTGCCAGATGAAACCATCAGGAACAACCTTTTGTCTCTCTCTCTTACTTTTTTTACAATTTTTTTGTGCTTGCTTCTGTGTTTTTAAAATCAGAGTATTTCGCTCTCTAGACCACCCGTTTCGAAGAGAGAGAAAGTACGGACAGGGGCATTGGGTTTCGCGTGGAATTTAGCGGGCTTATTAAATTGGATTTGATAGAACTTCTCGATTCCCGCGCCTGAGGATGTCTGTTGAAACAACGGTAATATTTTGAACTTTGGGTTAATTCGGCCAATTGTTCTTTCACTAGTCCACCGCCTTATTAAAAATCACGGCCCCACTTCCAATATTATAAAAAAAAATAATGACTCTATTAGATTCTCTCACATTTATGTTTATAAAATTTTAAAAAATCACCATTAAATTTAACACAGATTTTTAAAATAATATTTTAAAATAAAAAACTTTCATTTACAAGTTATTTAGATTGTCTGATGCGATAGTCATCTTAATTGAAAGGGAAATTAACAAAGAAAACCTTTTTTATTTTTCAAATTAAAGCATAGATACATATATTTTATATTTTACACCTCTTTATAGCAATTGTAGTATTTTAATTTATTATCCTTTTTATATTATTTAATTTAGTTCAAAATTTAGATATCCATACTTCTCATTTATGAATTACTTATTAAAATATTAAAAATGTAATTAATTAAAATAAAAATAATCAAAATGCTCTAACAGATTTAAAAAAATTAAGGGTAGTTTGGTCAATCTACTTATTTTAAAAGGACTTAGTTTGGAATTTACAAATATGAAATGGTGAGAAGTATGGAATCTTAAAATTAGAGCTTAATCCGATGCAAGGAAATAAATAAAATTAAAATATAACTTGCAATGTATCATCTAGACCGTCAATTTGTAATATTTTCAATTGTTCATAGATCTGTTCGATTTATATTATTTTTAAAATTTAAATTTTATTGGAGATACCGATCAAGTCGAAGCGCAACATATATTTATTATTAGAGATGAAAATAAATTTTTAAGCTGCCATCATAAAAAAATTTAATATTGAAACAACATATACTTTATAAAAATAATGATATTATGAAACTCTGCCACACCAACGTATGTAAGACCTCAAAAGATCACTATTAAATTTAACGCAGATCTCTAAAAAAATCAAGTCTGGCACCTATATGATAACTTTTTTAGAAATTTGTACTAAATTTAATGATGATCTTTTAAGATCCTACACGTATGGATGTAGAAAAGTCTCATAAGATCATTACTCTATTTAAATTTCCCACGGTTCGCAAGTAACTTAACTCCACACTAATACCTATAAGTGAAAAACCAAACTCTCTGCTACAAAACCAATTGAGTGGACAAAGATAGATCATATGGTATCCTATAACCATGCTCAAAAGATTTCTAGGCTCCAATGTTTTCCCCATTCACTGCTTCAAGTAAAATCCAATCTAGCAGCACTTTTAAGACCCCAAAATTATGGGATATGACCTCTTTAACCTCAAGACCAAGCTCAAAGAAAGAAAAAACCCTAAGAAACAATAAGATCCTAAAATTAAATACATAACGCAAGATTTAGATTAGATCTATAATCCAAGGATTATATATCATTATAAAAATATCAAAATAATAATGATCATATGAAACCCTCCCATACCTATGTATGTAAAACCTTAAAAAATCACCATTAAATTTAACACATAGTTTTAAAAAAATTATCATATAAATGCGAGACTTAACTTTCCTAAAAATCTACATCAAATTTAATGATGATCATTAAGAGTCCTACACATATGAGTGTGGGATATCAAAATACCCACGAACTTTTTTTTTTCTTTCTTTGTTTTTTTAATGCTGACATCCCATGGGAGATGTACTATTCCACATTATGCCCATTTACAACAATTTCAACCGGAAACCAGGCAAGTTTTCAAGGTCTTTTTTAAAATTAATAAAGAGATAGAGATAAAATATTAAATTTCTCATTTCTTGTGGCATTGTGATATATTTCCCCTCGTATTATTTCGTGTTTCCCTACATTTGTAAAGAATGTGCCATCGAACTTCACTTTTCTCTCAACACCTGTTTGGATCCTTGAAAATCAATTTCTAGGATATTCTTCTAGATGAGGCAATCTCAAATGATGCGATGGATTTGAGCTCACATAGGGGGGAGAAATCTTCCGGTCCTCTTGATTTTCACCTCATTTCTGGTAAAAAGTTCTTCCACCTAAATAAATAGGTGGAAATTTATTCTCTAAATGTCAATTTCCTTCACCCCCAACTCTCCTCCCCCTACAAGCACTATAGCTTCTCTCCTGCGAACCATCAATCATCCCTCTCTTTAGAATTTCAGGAGATTTTTCTTCAAGGAAGCAAACAGACCCTTAAATTTTTCTCCAAAATGAAGACAGTGCCCACATTACATCTGGCCGGTACATGGAAGTCATGCAAAACATTCTAGCAGAAATTTCAGCAGCAAAATCCAAAGCATTTCATAAGCACAAAATACATAATATAAGAAAACCATGAAGACACTTGGAAAAATAAAAAATAAAAAATAAAAATAAAAAATAAAAAAATAATAAATATGGAGATGGCAGGACCCCTCTTTGAGATAAATGCATTGAAAACTTCGCAACAAAGTGCAGGGAAACATAATCAAAAGTTCACCTATCACACATGCACGACTACACTCTATCCCAAAAATTCTAGTGGCCGGAAATGCGTAAGCAAGTGACAACACAAGAGAGAGAGAGAGAGAGAGAGAGAGAGAGAGAGAGAGTCTCCATAAACAGAGACTGCTAAATTATCAAAACTGCCGCTTTGCCAAACCCAAATCTCGGAGCTCCCAAAGCGGTTTACTCTCCCGAGCAATGTCACCCTTGATGGCACCCTTAATCGGCTTCACCACAAGGAAATACTGTAAAGATGAACATGTTATCCATGAAATAAAAAATACCATAACTTTGACATATGTATATGATACACCATGGGAGCATATGCTACTACCTATTCCTGATGTTGGGCAGTGGAGATAACTCCACCAGAGGAAAACTATAGTTAAATCTCCACCGTACGGCACCAGAATGGGTGGTAAATGGCAGTAGTGTAACATATATTAGAACATTATGTACTTCCCAATTAAAAAATTAACATCTATACGGTACCAAAAATATAAACTACAGAATGTGGCTGCAATATTAGCAGCATACAGAGATGAACACAAGATATCTTACCTGGAAGGCAAGAATGAAGGGTATGAGGAACCTGCCCTTACTATTTGGATCGGGTCCTTCAATTAATTTCTGGTCAACCAAAATAGGTTTGCTGCCATTTAAGACCACCTCAGTAATGGTTTTAACAAGTTCAGGAAGCCATGCAGTACCATTTGGAAGGATCTGTCCATTAACAACATCAGTTATTCAATCGAATCTTCAAACTTTTGCATACTACAATTTCAAAGGATTCTAGAAGGAATGTCGAATACATAGTTATAGCAAATTTAATGTACCTTTTCACCAATGTCATTCGTGTTGCATCTTCCACTGTTTTCGACCAAAACAAATGGAACTGGACGAGCCTAGCACATTATGAAAAGACCATCAGATGACAACGCAAAAGAGGATGATTACGAAGAGGTCGGTTTTTTCTTTGTGCTCCACCTTTTATACATCCAAAGATGAGTAACAAAAGAATTCCACAGAAAGAGAAGTGGTCAATGAGTAGTTGCAAACTGTTTTGAAGCACTGGCTCTTAAATGGAACCAACAGCCTTTTAAAATCTTGGAAGCAAATATCCAATGGTTCAACAGATTAAAGGGTGATCAATTCTAGGCAATGTTAAACAGTCTATACGGATATCAGTCAGTCATTCGATGATACATGAAAACGTCAAGGACCCCCATTGATTAGTTTATGCACAACATCAATCAAGTCTATAAACATGATGTGTTAAACAATATCAAAACACTGGCACACCTATTAGTTACTTCAAATGCTCTCAATTACTTGCAGTGAAACAAATTTTGCGAGAAGCATAGTTCTTTTCCTATATTAATATCTGTAATTCTAAATATTAATAAGAAACAATCCAACGTCGTCGTCATCATCATTAGAGCCTTTTCTCAACTATTTGGGATCGGCTACACGAATCATGGTCTGTCATTTTGTTCTATCAAGGCCATACCCTTAGTGAAACTATAAGAACCATGTATTTCTCACTACTTCCAACTATATCCTTTTGGGCTTACCCCTTGCGCTTTTTTAGCCTTCCACTTGAACCAATTCGCACCTCCTAATATGTGTTGTATTGGATCTATGCTGCACATGGCCAGCCCACTTAAGTCTATTTTTCTTCATCTTATCACCTATTGGAGCCACACCTAAGTTCTCCCGAATATATTCATTTCGAATTCTATCCCTTCTTGTCTTGCCACTTATCCATCTCAACAACCTTATTTCAGCTACACTCATCCTATGAGCATGTTGTTTCTCGACCGCCCAACATTCAGTCCCATGAAGCAAAGTTGGTGTCACAGTTGTCCTAAAGAACTTCCTCTTCAGCTTCACTGGTATACAACGATCATATTAAACTCAACATCTCCACTTCGCCCACCCAGCTCAAATTCTAAGTGTGACATCTTCCTCAACCTCTTCATTTCCCTCGATTATCGACCCAAGATATTGAAAGTGCGCTTTCTTTGATATTTCTTGATCGATAATCTTAACGGTTTCCTCTTCTCTAATCCTATCGTTACCAAAATTGCATTCTATATAATTTGTCTTAGTTTGCCTAATTTTAAAACATTTAGATTCTAAAGCATCCCTCCAAAGTTCTAAATTTGTGTTGATGCCGCTTCGGGTCTCATCAATCAAAACTATGTCGTCCGCGAACAATATACACCACGGTACCTCATCTTGTAAGTACCAAGTTAAGTCGTCCATAATTAAGACAAAGAGGTATGAGCTCAATATTGATCCCTAATGTAAACCTATTGTCTGAAAACTCACTCGTCTCTCTACTAGTCGTTTGCATACTAGTTAGCACTCCCTCATACATATCTCTCACCAAGTCGATATAGACTCCATTCTTTTCCAACACTCACTAAATTAAATCTCGAGGTACTTTATCATAAGTTTTCTCTAGATCAATAAAGACCATGTGGAGGTCTTTTTCATTCACCCTAAACTTCTCAATCAGTTACCTAGGAAGGAAAATAGCCTCAATTGTTGACCTCCCTAGTATAAGACCTAATTGCTTTTATGATACACTCGTTTCATGCCTTAGTCGCTGCTCAACCACTCTCTTCCACAGCTTCATATTATGGCTCATAGATAGTTCGCACAATACTTTTCCTCCATAGTACTTTTTCTCCATTCGCTTGGCATTTTCTTTGTTCTCGACACCTTGTTGAACAGCTTGATCAGCCAGTCAATGTCAATCTCCCCCATACACTTTCAAACCTCTATCAGGATACCATCTGGTCCGAAAGTGTTTCCTATCTACATCCTCTGCAAAGCTTCTTTCACTTCCGATATCCTAATCCTACGAATGTATCTATCACCTCCGCTCTCATTCATGGCAATAGTTCCTACTACCGTTGTGTTCCCATTGTGTTCGTCATTTAATAATTTTTAGGTCACAATATATTTCAAGGAACCATTGTCCCAATATATAGAGCAATTGAATTTTCAACTAAATTTCCTGATGTAATTCTTAATAAAACAGAATTACAAAGATTTTTAGGATGTTTAAATTACATCGCCGATTTTATAAAAGATCTAGCTCTTATCGTTAAACCTTTATATGAGAGACTTAAAAAGAATCCTCCTAAATGGACTGATCAGCATACAAATGCTATTAAAATACTTAAGAGCAAAGCAAAAGAACTCCCTTGCTTAGTTCTTTGTGATCCAAATGCTGTTAAGATCATTGAACGTGATGCTTCTGAGCTCGGACTAGGTGGCATATTAAAACAAAAAGTCAACGAGAATGAACAATTAGTTCGGTTTACTTCTAAAGCATGGAATAGTACTCAACAGAACTATTCTACTGTAAAAAAGGAAATCCTAGCTATTGTTCATTGTTTCACTAAATTCCAAAGTGATATTCTTAATACTCCTTTTTTAATTAGAACCGATTGCAAATCTGCACGCGATATATATATATATATAGGGTGCGGTTAGTATAGAGCCTAGCCTACCTTCAAATAGTGTCAAGAAATGAGGTTTCAATACTGGAAATCTTTGTGATAGGCTTCTTAAAATATATTTTAATTTTTATTTATAAAGTTTAACGCTTAAAAAATAGTGTAGATCGATAGATCCATGAAAACTTAAAAATATTGAATATTGACGGTCCAAAATACGTTACAAAATACACTATTTCCAAAACTTGAAATCCATTTTTTTCTTATGTCTATGCATCTTGATGCCGAGATGATCAATTTGATGATATTTGGGCATCAAAACAATCTCTTCTAGTGAATTTTTTGAGCTAGGCTCAAATTTGATTGTTTAGAGCCTCGGCTCTATATAAACTTTTTCCATATATATATGCTTACCTATTTATAGTTAAGTAGACTCAACCCTGGGGGCCTGATTTGTAAACAATTGTGGGGCATGAACAAAATTTGGGAAAAATATCCCCCTATCTAATATGCACTAAAATAAGTAAACCACCCCTAAGGGCAGTCAATGACTGATGCGGGCTTGGGAGCCTCCTGTTTGGTGAGGCTGTCCAGCACGTGGAAGGCTTTGCACAGAGGGTTGGATGATTCCCCAGAGTTGAAAATTTTGGTCGAACATATGTTTTGTCCAAGACGCCAGGGGCAGGTGGATGTTCGATTCGTCCAAATTATGGAGTTGACAAGGTCTCCTTCAACCACAAACCTGGTGCCTGGTTGGTGATTGAACAGTTTGAGAGCTTGCAATAAAGCTAGCACCTCGGCCTTGGTCGACGTCTCGGTCTCTACTGGACCTGGGGACAAAAGACAAAAAGGTGGCACCTTGTGTGACCTAAAATCCCCTCAGGAGCACCCATCGATGTTCGACTTGATACAGTCCAATTCCGCTAGCGACCAGTGAGAAGATCTAGCCACAAGTATTTCAGATGATCTTGAGGTACCAGTCCATAGTAGGAAGCGAGTTGTAGCATAGCTGTGGAACTCTTTCTGCTGTCTCACCCATTCAATCACCACCGTTTTGATATTCTCTTTGAATGCATCAATTGTCCTGTCCTTCAAAAACTCTCCTGTTATGCTTGATAGATGTAGTTACCAGTCGCTTAGGTACAACACTTCAAAAAATTTACATGGGACAAGTATACACTACAATTTCCATAGATAATTTCATAAAAATACATTCACCTCTCACTCATACAACTCTCTTTTAAAGAAATTACAGCAAGATAAGAAGATCATTAACACCTCCTTAACATTGACAAAATCAGTTCCTTTCACTTTGACAAAATGAGATTGCATATAAACTTGGACAATACAACCCTTAGACAAATTCCTTATACAATTCTCATAGAATTACATCAAATACTTGCATGAACTTTTACAAATCAAAATTGCAATCTCATTTTACATATACTTTAACAAATTTGTGCTTAGGAGACAGAAGTTATAGGAAGCCATACCATCATGCAAGATGCTAAGAATTACCTTCCGGGACTTATCATACCTCACACCAGAATTCCAAACCAATAGCACTATGAACTAAGTTCTATCACCTCATAGTAATAGGAAGCATAAAGAAGCTTCAAATGCATCAGATAACATTACATATGAGACTAATTTATAGTAGTAAAATAGGAAAAAAAACTGAGTTCGTGGTGCCGAATTCCAGACCCACGTCCCTACCCTAATAGGAGATATTAAACAGTGGAACCACTCCAGCAGTGCATGCATATTGAAAATGCTTGATAATAGCATTTTCCATACCAATTGGGTCATCATCTATAACCCCTTCAATTTTTAGACCTTTAAGACTATTCACTCTTTTCCTTGCATTAGCAGTTATATGGAAGAATCGAGCGTTTAAATCCCCTTCATTAAGCCACATAACTCGAGATCTTTGTTTCCAATACACATCTTCATGAAAGGGGATCACGAGGGTATAGTGAGGGCTCGAAAAGATAAAGTAAGAGGCACTTGGAGAGTAAGTATACCCTGCTGTAAATGCACTTTTAAGCAACATATGACGCTTTAGATGGAGTGTAGAAGCTTGAAGAAGAAGCACATGAAGGTTGGTGAAGCAAAAGGATGAAGTGGAACTTGAAGCTCTAGGCCATGGTGTAAAGAATTGGCTTGTCTTCTCTCTATCATGTGTCACCCTTCTCTCTCTATAAAGTCTGAATATAGCTTGCCACCCTTTCTTTCTATGAAGTGTGGCTATAGCATGTCACATTCTCTATCTAACTCTCTCTCTCACTAGGCCAAACCACTCTCTTTAGTTTGACACACTCTCTACAATGGATTCAAATGAAGTGATATGGGGGGGATGACTCCTATTGATAGGCTTTGCCTAGAGGGTCCAGAAGCTTCATTTGGGAGAGTCATTTAAAGCTATTAATCTATGAATCCTACAGGGTAAGAAATGCCAGAGTCTAGCCATCCAATCCATTGTTGGCTATCACAATCAAGGGTTGGGATTTAACACCATTATCCCTTGGTCAAATCAAAGTAAGAACTTTGGAGGGATGTTCTAGAATATAAAGGTTTTAAAATTAGTTGGATTAAGACAGAGTATATTGAATGCAAGTTTAGCAATAATAGGAGTAGAGACAAAGAAGTAGTTAAGCTTGATCACCAAAAAATACAAAAAACCGCAAACTTTCGATACCTTGGGTCGATAATCCAGGAAAATAGAGAGATTGAGAAAGATGTCACGCATAGAATTAGAGTTGGGTGGAAAGAATGGAGATGTGCAACATGAGTTTTTTGTGATCACCGCATACCAATAAAGCTGAAGGGGAAATTCTACTACACAGTTGTAAGACCAGGTTTGCTTTATGGGATGGAATGTTGAGCGGTTAAGAAACAACATACCCATAGGATGAATGCAGCTAAGATGAGGATGTTGAGATGGATGAGTGGCAAGACAAGAAGCGATAGAATTCAAAATGATTACATTTGGGAGAACTTATGTGTGGCTCCAACAGGCGATAACATGAGAGAAAGACAATTTATGTTGGCTAGCCATGTGCAGCGCAGACCCAATATAGCACTTGTTAGGTGCGAGTTGGTTCCAATGGAAGGCTCGAAAAGGGCACGGGGGCCCAAAAGGAAACATTTGGAAGTAGTGAAAAAAGATATAGGGACTTATGACCTCACTGAGGAGATGGCCCTTGATAGAGCAAAATGGCAAACCAGAATTCGTGGAGTTCACCCCAAATAATAGGGGAAAAGCCTCTAATGATGATGATAATGATGATCCCATTGTCAACTCAAATCCAAATTTCCCCCCAATTTTCAAATTCAAAATTTCCCACCAAGTGAAATTAAAATCCATCCAAATTTTAAGCAATTTCAAAGTAATCATCACTTACTTAATTGCCCAAGGTTTTGATCAAATTACATGAGAGTAAATAATGTAGAGAAGAGTGTGCCCCTCCTTGATTTAGTTCTTCCTTCTCTAAGTCTTAGATTAAGAACTTAGGAGTTTCTCTCACCATCACATGGTGAATCCATACATTTAGGGCATGTTTGATAACTAGAAAGTAATATTCCCTGGAAATTGGAAGTTCATCTTTGCTGAGAAGAAAAAATAAATTGGGTTTCTATGTTTGATAACCTGCTAGAATGTTAAAGAAGTTCTAAGTTTCAGTGTTTGATAACTTTCTGGAACGTTAAGTAAAATTTAAGTACTTGTGTTTGATAACGTGTTGGAAGTTTAATAAGTTCTGGGTATCTGTGTTTGATTAGTTGTAGAAGTTGTAGGCAAGATGTGAAATCTTAAGGTTGAGACCTATAAATTATTTAATTCTTTTTTGGGATAAAATATCAATTGAAAGTAAATAAGGATGGATTGAGAGAGAGAGAGAGATATAGAGATAGAGAGAGAGAAGCCTTGGATTGATAGGGGACCATAGTTCCTAGAGAGAGATATATATATATTTGTACAACAAGATGTTGCATGATAAACTTCATTGCACTTCAAAATTCAAACAGTCTCTAGACAATGTAAAGCACAACCTCAATTAAGTACCAAATCCAATATCTTATAGGTTCACGAGATGTTGCATGAAAATGACAAAGACAAATACAAGAAAGAGAACATTAGATACACATAGGAAATGCAAAATAGGTCTTAGGAGGCTGAGGTAAAAAATGCCAGCTTGTTGTACTGCCATTGTGGGCGACTCCACTGTGGAGCATTTCGACGTCTCAAATTTGCCACGTAGTTGATATTTTATTATATACTGATCACACCACTGAAAGAATTTACAGTTTTCATCCTGACACCAAGCACATCTAGCTTGTATACATCGATAGAATAGTCTATTTGGGTTGTCGCTGGTAGTTGATATATATATATAGCACAATCCACATTAAGTTCTGAAATGTAGAAAAAACCAAGCAAAATATCCCTTAAACCATACAAAATGAAAGCAATTAATAGCAAGAGAATTTGTAAATGCAAAGTATCGAACCATAAGAAGGATTTCGAAGCAAAATGCATAGAACAAAACTTATCAAACCTGAAATTCAGAAATCCAAAATAAAAACCCCACAAACCATCATGTGGGTTCACTGAGACTACCGAAAAATAAAAAACAATGAAGACATAACTAATTACAGTAAAGACAAACAAACAAAATAAATTTACAGTTTTTTTCTATCACATTGCTATTCCATTAGAAACCAAAATATTGCTTCTATAAACTAAACAAAATAAATTTACAGTTTGTTCCCTATCATATTTAGTCCATTTTTTATTGAACGAAAGCAAAATATTGCTCATATAAACCAAACAAGAAACATAATAAGAAATGATAACCATAAAAAATAGTATAGAGCCACATAACAACTAAAAAGCATAGTAAAAAATAGAAAAAATAAAAGTAAAATCCCAATTTAAGTTAAAAATAAATAAAAACCTCATTCACTACCATAGATCGAGCCTTAAGAACTTCAAATCATTACTCGATTTCCTAATAAAAAATAAAAAACAAATGCAATGGAATAAATATAGAAATGCAGCAAATAAAGTACAATGTATCAAAAACACACTAGTTAGGGATATATCCTCAAGAAAAGATAAACCTAGTTTAAATATGTTTGCATTGATAAATTTTTTAAGATAGAAAAATATGTTGCAGAGATAAAAAATGGAAACTTGAGAAAGGAAAAGTATTACACCAGAAACCCCCAAATATAGCTGAAAATGGCAGAGAGGGTTTCCACATAAAAAATCATTGTAATGGCCGAAAATGGTAGAGAGGGATTGTAAATAAAAAATCATTGTAATGGCTGAAAATGGCAGAGAGGGTTTGTACATAAAAAATTATAAACGATGCTGAAACAAAAATGACAGAATTTTTACTTAAAAAAAACCACAGAGAGAGAAAAAAACCAAGGGAGAGAGAAAAAACCAATGCGGAGAGAAATAACCAGAAAGTGAAAATCATGGGAGATCACAAAACAAAGAGATGAAAAAAACTATAAGAAAGAAAAACCATAGAGTGAGAAAAAATCTGGGCTTCTAACATGTACCTTGTTGTGAGGAGGCTCGTCAGCGAAAAGGGAAGTGGCAGGGAAGTGGCGAGGATGGTCTATGGACTCTCGTCTCTATGGTTTTCATCTCTGCGGCTAGGGTTGGGTCTACGGCTAGGGTTTCATCGGTGAGAAGTTCTTCACGAGGCTTCAAGCCTTTTTCATTGGGGACAAAGTTCCCTTTTATCATCGGCATAAAGTTCCTTTTTTAAGTTCCGTATAAAAACACATAATTTTTTCTGAGCCTGAGGGGGAACTTCTACAGTACTAAGAAGTTTTCATAACAAACTTACACTTTTTTATCAAACATAAAACTTCTACAGTAACAGGTAAGTTCGATCTTCTACTAAGCGACTTCAATCACCCCCTAAGTTGCTTACTAGAATATCAAACTTACCCGTACTGTAGAAGTTTTACGTTTGATAAAAAAAGTGTAAATTTATTATGAGAACTTCTTAGTACTGTAGAAATTCCCCCTTTAGGCTTAGAAAAAGTTATGTATTTTTACACAACTTAAAAAATAAACTTTATGCCGATGAAAAAAAGGAACTTTGTCCCTGATGAAAAAGGCTTGAAGCCTCATGAAGAACTTCTCACCGATGAAACCCTAACTGCAGACCCAACCCTAGCCGCAAAGACGAAAACCACAGAGACGAGAGACCATCCTCGTCGCTTCCCTGCCACTTCCCTCTTTGTCGACAAGCAACCTCACCAAAGCCTCGTCACAACAAGGTACATCTCAGAAGCCCTGATTTTTCTCACTCTATGGTTTTTCTTTCTCATAGTTTTTTCGATCTATCTAGTTTTTTTTATCTCCCATGATTTCACTCACTCTGGTTATTTCTCTCTACATTGGTTTTCTCTGTCCCTTTTTTCTGTCACCCGGTTTTCTCTCTCTGGTTATTTTCTAGGTAAAAATTCCGTCATTTTTTTTTCATCATCGTTTATAATTTTTTATGTGCAAACCCTCTGCCATTTTTGGCCATTACAGTGATTTTTTATGTAGAATCCCTCTTTGCCATTTTCGGCTATTACAATGATTTTTTATGTAGAAACCCTCTCTGCAATTTTCTGCCATATTTGGGGGCTTTTGGTGTGATACTTTTCCTTTCTCAAGTCTCCATTTTTTATGTCACTGCAACATATTTTCCTGTCCTAAAAAATTTATCAATGCAAACATATTTAAACCAAGTTTATCTTTTCCTAAAGATATATCCCTAACTAGTGTATTTTTGGTACATTGTACTTTATTTGCTACATTTCCATATTTATTCCATTACATTTGTTTTTTATTTTTTATTTGGAAATCATGTAATGATTTGAAGTTCTTAAAGCTCGATCTATGGTAGTGAATGAGGTTTTTATTTTTTTAAACTTAAATCAAGATTTTACTTGTATTTTATTATTTTTTATTATGCTTTTTGGTTGTTATGTGGCTCTATACTGTTTTTTTTTGTTATCATTTTTTATTATGTTTTTTGTTTGGTTTATATGAGCAATATTTTGCTTTTGTTCTATAAAAAATGGAGTAGCCATATGATAGGGAACAAACTGTAAATTTATTTCGTTTGATTTATTTGAGCAATATTTTGGTTTCTAATGGAATAGCAATGCGATAGAAAATAAACTGTAAATTTATTTTGTTTTGTTTATCTTTACCATAATCAGTTATATTTTCACTGTTTTCTATTTTTTGTTAGTCTCAATGAACCCACATGTTTGTGATGGTTTGCGGGGTTTTTATTTTGAATTTCTGAATTTCAGGTTTGATAAGTCTTTTTCTATGCATTCTGCTTTGAAATCCTTTTTGTGGTTCGATACTTTCCATTTACAAGTTCTCTTGCTAGATGCTATTATTTGCTTTCATTTTGTATATTTTGCTTGGTTTTTTCTAGGTTTCAAAACTAAATGTTGATTATGCTATATATACATCAAATACCAGAGACAACCCAAATAGATTATTCTATCGATGCATATGAGCTAAATGTCCTCGGTGTCAGAATGAAAACTATAAATTCTTCAGTGGTGTGATCAGTATATAGCAGACGTCAACTACATGGCAAATTTGAGACGCCGACATGCACCACAGTGGAGTCGCCCACAAGTATCACAAGAACACGACCAAAAAATTAATGAACCAATGGCGGTAGAACAAGCCGGCATTGTTGACCTCAGCCACCTAAGACATAGTTTGTATTTTCTGTGTAACTAATGTTCTTCTTGTATTTGTCTTTTTCATTTTCATGCAACATCTCATGAACCTGTAAAATATTAAATTTGATACTTAATTAAGATTGTGCTCGACATTGTCAAGAGACTGTTTGAATTTTGAAGTGCAATGAACTTTATCAAGCAACATCTGCTTCAATTGTACAAATATATATATCTTTCTAGGAACTATGGCCCCCCATCCAAAATTCAAGGCTTCTCTCTCTAGGACGCTTCTCTCACTCATCAATTAATCTCTCTCTCTCTCTCTCTCTCTCTCTCTCTCTCTCCAACCTACTTTACTTTCAATTGATATTTTATCCCAAAAAAGAAAAAACTAACAAATTAATAAATAAATAAATAATCTCTTGGTCTCAACCTTAAAATTTCACATCTTGTATATAACTTCTACAGCTAATCAAACACAGATACTCGGAACTTCCCAATCTTCCAGCACGTTATCAAACACAAGTACTTAGAACTTAATATTCCAGCAGGTTATCAAACACAGAAACCCAGAACTTCTTACAGTAACTTCTTTCTTCCCAACAAAAAAGAACTACCAATTTCCAGAGAACATTTACCTTCCAGTTATCAAACAGGTCCTTAAGGAACTCATGCAAAAAGTAATAATCATCATTTGAGCCTTATTCCAACTTTTTGGGTTTGGTTATAGGTCCAGTATTCATGTGGCAAAGTTTTGTGTTGGCTGCCCTACCTAGGACAACCCTCCTCCTTTATCCGGGCTTGGGACCAGCGTGGTCGGCTTGAGAGTTAAGACTGGCCATGGCAGAATTAAATCTTGCAAAATATATTTTACAAATAACCAAAATCCCTAGGGTAAATATCAAACCCTAGTACCCCTTTTAAAAACAATCCCATATGCACAACACATAAATCATGGAAAACTAAGACCTCTTACAAATTCAAGGAACCAAACAAAGGAGCATGATGCTCCTCCATGTGATGTCACATGGAGGCATCATGGGGATGACATCACCATGATGTCACCCATGTGGGAATGCCCCCCCACCCATGTGTGGTGTATATGGGCAAAAGACGCATGTAATTTCATGTGCCTTTCTACACATGTGTGAGCCCCACTTGTGTGCATGGCTCAAATGTGTTGTTTATATAGAATTTATTAAAAACAAATCTATTTCTATATAAAAATGCCAAAAATAGATTAGTAAAATTTAGAAAAACCATTTTTAAACATTCTCTATCAAAACAAATCAACTTGGATGTTTAGTAAAATCTTTTGCAAGGAAATTGTACACCTATGGATTCAACAGTGGATAATACCAAGGCACTCTTTGGATCATCCCCAAATCCCAAATCATTTTTTCAAATGGATTGAATGGACCCATAACCCATTATCTCAAGCAGAGGCTCATGCTTGGCTCATCAACGTCTATCGATAGATGATGGAATCCCATAATTTAAGCAGATCCCCTCATGGACAAGTAACATGTGCACCATTCTGGGGGTGCAGGGGTTCCTCTCTCAAGCACATGCATGGGGTGACTTTCCAAAACCAGCTATCACATGCACATGTTGTGTGTTGGCCATTGTTGAGGATTGGGCCCTTGTCTTGGCCTTGCCTATCCACACAGGGCTAACACACAAACCATAGTCGAAACCCATATCGTCACATGCACTAGCTAAAATGCGCCCACTGGGTTACTATCAAGCTCAACCAAGGGATAACCACTAACCCTCATAACTAAAACATGGCTATATGCCAATGCTCAGTGGATCTGAGGTTTTAGTGACTCTATGAGGCACCAAACCCCCGATCCCAGACCGTAAAACCCGGGGAGTTACTCGAGTCCCAAACTTCTACTTGAGTCAAGAACTATAACAGCAATGGTATCAAGGCCTTGAAAGGCCACAAACTTCCAGCATCTCCCACTTGGAATTTTGAGGGCTTGTACAGTGAGTCATGGATCCATTGGGTCAGTTTGAGAAATGGTTGGGGATTTCAGGATCAGCCAAAGTGGAGTGCTTTGGTATTATGCACTGTCAAATCCATAGGAGCTAATTTTGTTCTAAAAAACTCAATTAAAGGCTTAAATTGATTTGTTTTGAGAGAGAATGTTTAAAAATAATTTGCGTATTTTTGTGAATTTAAATAATTTTAGTTATAGCATTTTTATAAAGAAATATATTTGTTTCTTAGAAATTCCACATAAGAATAGCACATGTGACTCATGCACACATGTGGGGCCTAAGTGGCTAATAGGCCTACACAAATGCAAAAGGACACGTCTTTAAAACACCCATGCCACACATTGGAAAGGGGGATGCTCCCCCACATGGGGGACATCACGGTGACATCAACCCTATGATGTGATCATGTGAAATCACATGGAGGAGCATCTTACTTCTTTGTTTGGCTGCTTGAATTTCTAAGATATCTTAATTTTCTATGAGTTATAGGATGTACATATGAGTGTTCTAGAAAGGGTATAAGGGTTTGATATTTACTCTAAACCTTATGGCTTTTGGTCATTTGTAAAATACACTTGGCATGATTTCTTTAAATTCATGATTCCCCATCTGATGGTGAGAGAAACTCACAAGTCCTCAATCTAACACTATTTCTCTCACACAATTTGATCAGAACCATAAGCAATTAAGTAAATTAATTTGAATTTAATCAAAACTTGGTTAGATTTAATTTTACTTGATTGGAAATTTTTTAATTTGAAAGTTAAGAGGAAAATTGGGATTTGAATTAACTAAGGGAGAATGATGTTAAATCCCAACTCTTGTCTGTGATAGCCAATGAGGGATTGAATGGATAGAATCAAGCCTATCTCACCTTATAGGAGTTCTAGATAAATGGCTCTAAAAGAACCTAGAGCCTCTAGCCAAATGATGGGGAAAGAGAGAGAGTTAGATAGGTTTGGGACACCATAGTCACACTTCATAGAGAGATAATGGTGGCATGCAATAGCCACACTTCATAGAGTGAGAAAGAGATAAAGGTGGTGCATCCTACAGAGAGAAAGACCAATTCTCTACACCATGGCTTAGGGCTTCAAGTTCTCCTTCAACCCTTTGTTTCACCAACCTTCATTGGCTTCTTCTTCAAGCTTCTACATTCCACCTAAAGCTTCACATGCTGTAGTAAAAGTGCATTTACAGCAAAGAATACTTACTCTCATGGTGCCTTTACCTTGTCTTTTCAAGACATTACTATGCCCCCATAACCCCCTTCGCTGCTCCATTGTTTTACAACAAAATTGTCTTGCAATTCGGCACCACGAACTAAATTTCATTTTACCACTGCAAATCATTCATTTTATGTGATGTTATTTGATGCATTTGAAGCTTCTTTATGCTTTCCATTACTATGAGATGATAGAGCCGATATTATAGTGCTATCAGTTTGGAAATCCGGTGTTGGGTGTGATAAGTCACGAAAGGTAACACCGGGCAAATGCCATGATAACTGGTTTCCTATGGCTTGTCTCCTAAGCACACATTCGTTGAAGTACATGTAAAATTAGGTTGCAATTTTGGATGATTAGTTTGGTTCCTATGGATCGTCTCCTAAGCACCCATTTGTTGAAGCATACATAAAATCAGATTGCAATTTTGAGTTAGTCATGTTTAATATAACTCTATGAGAATTGTATAAGGCCAAATTTGGCTGTGTTTTATTGTCAAGTTTATATGACATTGTAAATAGTTTTGCCAATGTAAAGAGGTGTTAATGATATTCTTATCTAGTTATAATTTGTTTAAAAGAGAGTTGTATGAGTGAGAGGTGAATTTATTTCGATGAAACTGTGGTCTGTACTTGGGCTTGTAAAATTGTTAAAAGTGTTGTACCTAAGTGACCAGTATCTACACCTATCAAGCTTGAGCCCAATATTCCAAGTGATCGCAAAAGTGAAGGACTTCCGAACAATGAGCCTGCCTGGGAGTAAGGTCGGGAGGGATACACCTAGAACAAGCACTGACTAGTTTCAGGCAACACCCATGCAACCCCAAAGAGGGAAAGGAGGTAACTCCAAAGACGACTAGTGAGCACAGAGTGCAGTAGAATTTATCTGCACGGAATGCATCTATTCACCATCTGAAGAACGTCTCTTTGCAGCTGGTCAATGGTCGTAAGGATTATCTTACAGATAGCTAACCAGTTACAGATTGAGATCTTGGAAGGACAGCGGAAAACCAGGAGGAATGTTTCATGCCTTCAATTACCTTATAGAAAGAACACAACCAAAGAAGATGGGTGTCCACAAGATTTTCTCACAGCCAAAACCAGGTACAATGTAGCCCTGACATAAATAGGAATTCCAAAACACTTGTATCTCAGTTTTGTTGAGAAAACTCTGAAACAAGGTGAGCATAGTGATTAGAGGTTGTCTGATATTGTGCGGTTCAAGTCTGTGCCAGTAAGAAAAGTCAGGAAATAGGTGATCCTTCTCCCAGCCAGCAATTGCTCCACAATCCATAAGTTCGATTATCCCCATAAATAAATATATGGCTACTAATTTGTAAAAGGCTGCCCGAATAAGTCCAGTTGTATCCCTTAGCTTGGTCCAATAGCATATTTATCTTTTTACTTTGTTGCAGGTTCAAAATATAACATTTTAAGACCACACCGAAAAATTACATACGAGATGAGCTTAGAAGATAATGCGCTACGAATAACATAAAACACATATTTCATTGAAATGGTATGTTCAAATGCATAGTGCACAAGCCCAATAAGTATCCAGGCGGAGTGCACCTTTGGTACTTCAATAGGGCTTGCGTACTTCATCAGGGTTATATGAGATTGATGCAGGATGGTTTACTAGAGAACAGACTAACCAAATGCCATAAATCTCTCGCCATAGCCTTCTATGGCTATAAAATGAAACAAAAGAAAGATCACAAAGAATCCCATCAAGGATCTAGCATAAAGGAGAGACTGTTCACATCTCGACCAATTCAGATGGAAGTAATGGAACAGCTTTAAGGCTTAGTTCAGTCTCAACCAATTCAAATGGAAGTCATGGAACAGCTTTAAGGCTTATGAACTATTAGTTAGTACATCACTTGGGCTAGTATTAAAATACAATAACCCAATTTTTGCCTGTCAATAGAAAAGTCGCCTATCAATCAAAAAAGTGATATTTAACCTCAAAGAAGACATGTCGGTGATGGATAAAACTAGCAAGTTGATTATCTAAATTGGTCAAGAAAGCAAAAGAATGCAGCATCGATTAACTCAAGTGTTTCCTTCTCCTCAATAGTTTAAACTTTAACCAAAGGCAAAATCATGAGCAAAAAAATAGAGAAAATATCCTACATCACATGATCAAGGGGTCATTCCTAACTGGATCATCTTAAGAGACCATGGGGGATGTGACTCCCCATATGAAGTTAGTTAAGAGTGGGACTCTCTGTTGGAGAAGCATGCAGCCTCCCAAAGAATTAGCATGAAGAATTAATACCACAACAGAATAATAGATTTTTTTTTTTCTTTTTCTGATAATGCCAGTAGCCAAAACAAAAAAAGAGAATCACATAATGCGGGAATAAGTCATGCCTTTTTTTTTTTTTTTTCCGAGTGCTAACAAAATTTTTATTAATAATATAGTTAATGAGAGTCCCCTGGTGGGCGAGACTCTCTACAAAAAAGAATAGGCCCACTGGCCCTATACAAAATGTGCGACACAGACTGCCCCCTTACCAGTTACAAAAAAGAGGTAAGGGATAATCATATACAAAGTACCTGAAAACGGGGTTATAATAGTCCCCCTACACTGTCCACAGACATTTTACTAACAAAAAGATGCTGCACAGTGTAAGGCCTGTAAAAACGTGTAGCAGGCCAGATCTAATCGTCCTCGTGGGCTTTAGCTCTGTCCTTAGCCAAAAGGTCCGCGAAGGCATTTGACGCCCTCGGTGTATGCTTCCATGAGACGTGCATACCCCTGCAAATATGTTGAATCTCGTCAAAAACAGATAAGAGGTAACAGGGGGGCGACACTTCCCTGGAGGCCCAAGTGATAATATTTTGGGCGTCACCCTCCACAATAAGATGCTGTCCCCAAGAGCTTCAAAACTTTGCAGCCCTTTGAGTAGCGCAAAAGATTCAGCATGTTTTGAATCTTGCACCCCAATGTACTCTGAGTAAGTGAAGAGGGCACTGTGTTGGTGGTCGTGAAATACACCTCCTATCCCGGCATGTCCTTGATTACCTAAGGTGCAGCCATCAAAATTAAGTTTGACTGCTCCTTGGGGGGTTGGTTTCCAAGTGGCCACGATTTTCTTGTTCTTATGGGGCCTGTGAAGTAGGATGTTCCTCCATTGAGGTAGGATGGAGTGTGCTGGTATTCCATTAAAATGATCATTGCTTGTCACCCAAAAAGTTACCAAGTTACCAAGGATGTAACTTTTTGAAAAAGCGATGGAACCAGAGTTACTTGTCCCCTAAAAATTCTGGCATTCCTTTCTTTCCATAAGGTCTAGATAGTTGCTGCCACGGAAGCTTTCCATAGAATTTTTCCTGCTTTCGGCCACTGGGAGTAGGTGTTCAGGGCAATTAGGTCCTTGATCGATTGTGGAATCACCCAGTCCACCCCCAAAGAGTTGTAACACACACCCCCAAAGGTCATGTGCTACCTTTTCATCCTTACAAAGGATGAAAAGGTGAAAATTGGACTCCTCGCTTAAGCACAAGCTACACCTGTTGGGAATGGGGATCCCTTTTCATTGCAGGTGATCAATAGTTAGTGCCTTATGAGAAGCAGCTAACCAATTAAAAGTTTGCACCTTTGGGGGGGCTAAAGAATGCCAAACCTGAGAAAGAATGGAGGTAGGATTGAGAGGGAAAGTAGGAGGAGGGTTGCAATAAGGCCTTGTAAAAGGATGACACCGAAAAATCTCCTGATGGAACTAGGGACCAAACGAGCTTGTCACTTCCCTAGACTGGAGTAAAGGTACCGCACAGCAAAGACGAGAGAGAAAGGAACTGAAATAATTCTTCCTCAGTAAGATTCCTTCTAAAAAGAGGGTTGCCATTGTCTCCTTCCACCATGCGGTCTAAGTTCATCATCAATAGAGGAATCTCTCTTGGATGTTAAAGCATAGAGAGAAGGGAAGTATTCCCTTAGCGGTGCGTGGCCAATTCAGAGGTCAGACCAAAAAAGGACTCTTCTGCCTTCTCTAGGGTGGAACCTGATAAATGTTTTGAACAATGCAAGGGAGGAAAGAAAGGATCTCCACGCCCCTGACGCATTAGTCCATTGTTTCTTCTCAGGAATCCAAATATGACTTGCTGCGGAGCACCCTTGCCCATAGAGATTCAGTTTGGGTGGCTAGACGCCACCACCATTTACCTAGTAGGGTAAGGTTTTGCTTTCTTAACACTCTGATACCCAGCCCTCCCTGTTTTTTGGGTAGACAGACTTTGTCCCAGGAAACCAGGTGGAACTTAGTCTTATCTGCCTGTCCTGACCAGAGGAAGTTCCTCATGAGTGGTCGAGTCGATTAGCCACTGAGGCTGGCATTTGAAACAACGACATGAGATATACCGGCGCAATGGAGAGTGTCGCTTTGATGAGGGTGACTCTCCCTGCCTGAGAGAGAAATCTCCCTTTCCATCCTGCCAATCTTCTATCAACCTTGTCAATGATGTGAGACCAAAGTCTTTTCTTCGGTTTTCCTAGGCCAAGAGGAAGGCCAAGATAGGTTGTTGGGAGGTCTTCAACTTTACATTCCCAAGAAGGAATGAGCTCTCTAACCTGGTTATTAGTTAAAGCTATCCCCATCATCTTAAACTTCTCCATATTTACCTTAAAACCCGCAGCCAACTGGAAACACTTGAGGAACAGTCTCAGGTTATCTACTCCGACTGTGAGGCATCGAGAAAAACCAATGTGTCGTCTGCATATTGCAAATGCAACACAATTGGCCCCCGTCTCGAAGTGCGGAAGCCAATAAGAAGACCAGCTTGGTAAACACAGGCTAGGGATCGGCTGAAACGTCCACCAAAATGACAAAAAGGAAAGGGAAAGGGGATCTCCTTGTCACAGTCCTCTTGAAGACTGGAAGAAACCCTTCGGAGTTCCATTAATGAGGATCGAGAAGAAAGGGCGAGAGTAACAGCCTCTTATCCACAATCTCCATCAATAACTGAAACTCATTCTAAACATCGTCTCATCCAGGAGTGCCCAATTGACGTGGTCATAGTCTTTCTCCCAATAAATCTTGAAGATCAGCCCCGGTCTTTTGGATAAGTGTCTTGAGTGGATACATTCATAAGCAATCAGAGCTCCGTCGAGGATCTGCCAATTCTTGATGAACGCTGATTGCGAGGAAGAGACGACAGTAGGGAAAACCTGCTGCAATCTTGTCGCCAGCACCTTACACAGAATTTTGTAGGAAGAATTGAGTAGGCTAATAGGACGAAAGTCCGTAAGTTCCTCAGCTCCTTCTATTTTGGGTACCAGGGTAATGAAGGTGGCATTAATAGACTTATTCAGTATGACCCGATGGAAGAATTCATTGAAAAAATTAAGGAAATCTGGGCGGAAGGTACTCCAGAAAATTTTGAAGGGGGACCACTGGGAACCCATCGAGACCAGGAGCTTTGTCCTTAGCCAGGTCATCCAGGGCTTTTAAAATTTCATCTTCGGAAAGGCCGCTCAAACCAAGCAGCCTGCTCTGCCGAGAGAGTGAGGAAGTCTAAGTTTGTCATGGCTGGCCGCTGCTTATTAGGGTCAGAATAAAGATTTTGAAAAAAGGCTAGGATAGCAGACTCAACTTCTTCAAGTCGGTCTAGGTACAAGTTGTTGACCTTGATAGTCGAGATAGTGTTTTCCCTCCTACACCAGTTAGCAATTCGATGAAAGAAGCGGGTGTTAAGGTCCCCCACTTTAAGCCAATTGATTCTACAACGTTGGTACCAAAATAGCTCTTCTTTTTTGAGGGTAGAGAGGTAATCTAGCTTAGTTTGAATTCTGAGATCAAGTTCACTGGGAGACAGGGGCCAGGATTCTTCAAGACAATCTAGTTCAAGTAAGGTGTTCAGGAGGTTTGACTTAATATGGGAATAGTTACCAGGGAGAGATTGACTCCAGCTTTTGAGAGAGGCCTTAAGCAGTTGGATTTTAGATTGTAATCTAAAGCCAACCCTGCCATTCACTCTTCCATCGACTCCAACTTTTGAAGATGTGCGCGCCATGTTGGGATAGTGATGCAATACTTAAAAAGGAGACATTTACAGAATTCCAGACCAATTTTCAAGGCAGTGGGAGGTCGTTCCCGAGATAAAAGAACCTCTTTACCCAAGTCCTTTAGCCAGGGAATCATAGCCTCGTGGGTATCACTTAGTAAATGATGAAAGGAAACCACCACCAAGTAGCTAAATCATGAATCTCTTCTATCAAGGTTGCTATATCCTCCATTGAAACACAACTCTCATATTAACCACAAAGGTCCGGTCAAAGCCAAAAGATGACTTTGAAGTCCTATAGTATACGTACTGCAATCTTAAAACATAAGTTGCAAAAGTCCAGCAGCTTAAAGACCTTTAGATCCCTAACATCATCATTCCGGAAGATGCCACCTACAACAGATATGGCCAGGATTCCCAGTTATTCAAACCGAATTATGCACAGTCAATTTGCAGCAGTTGGAGTATCTTTCATCATTTCTCCATGATGAGAAGCAATCATTTAAGGCACCAGTATTTTATGGGAAAAATGTACTATTTCACTTCCCCCCCAAAAAAAATTTGGGAGGCACATGAGCATCAATTGAGCTCATCAAGAAAATTACTTCAGACTTGATGAGCAAATGGGTTGCACAGACATTGGTCACACAGACATTATTAAAACAATAGTCATCTCCTGATAATACAAATATAGGATAAGAAACAAAGAATTGGGCTTGGGTCAAGACGGTAGAGGCTGGGTTTTCATAGCCTAACGTCTCAAGTTCCATTCCTATGTTACCATGTCTTTAAAAATAAAAAATTACTGGATAAGAAACACTGAATGGGTGTTGAAAAGAATAATCAGGAACTGAAAAGGAGAACATCCACAGAGGAGATTGGTATAGTGATGATGTTGAAGATGATAATATTAAACAGGCCTTTGATTAAGAACTGAAATGGATGGCTAATGAGCGGTTCATGAAAACAAGAACTCAATTGATCAGAACTATATAAAGTTATTGGGTCTCCATAGTGCCATAGTGAACAAAAATTATAGTGCCTGGATTATAAAATAAGATTATAGTGTTTGGCTTCTTATGAAACAAATAACAAGACTGACTTATATTTTAATTTGTTTCCGATGCATTTGTTTCTGATGCAAGACTACTATTTTAACAAAGACAAATAATCATTTTCTTAAGGCCATTAGGGTGAAGATAAAATTAGATTAAAAAAAATGTCAAAATTTCAAACATGATAATGCATTCTCATTTTATTGTTGTTTGAGAAAGCTAGCAGTTACAAGAGATTCCAAACCAAAGTAAAATATTTTCAAAGATTAAAAAATAGAAAAACTTAGCAACAATCATAAAACAACAGTGTAAGCACAATTATTAAATTACCCAAAGAAGTAAGAATAATCACCTCAAGTTCTTGTCTCCTTATTTGACCACCCAATCTAACAACTTTCAAAAGAGCTTCTGATCTTCTCGAGAAAAATTCATCATAACTCAATCCGTCTGGGGGTGACAATTGAGCATGCGTAAGAACTACCAATCCCCTCTGCCATATACCTTTCCCAAAACTATCAGTGATAGCTTTGATGACCTGTCTGTCCAAGTTATCAACCCGATACCCATCTAAACGGTCCACATATAGCAGGATATCAATCGTCTTGTTCAAAAGGAACCTGTCAAGCAAGCACCACCTACGTTTCAAGTTCCCCACAAAATAAACTCGTAGTTATCTAATGTCAAACCCATTGGCATAGATATGAATCACCCATATTTTACTTTTGTGAAGCAAGTAATAAATTATTTGAAGATAATTTAACAAACAATTAATAGATGCAGCCCAAAAGAACAAAGGGCGCATTGTATCGTCCCTGCTAACTGTTACAAAAACGATCTAACGAATCAAAATAAAGAAAGACGCAGAGAAGAACTAACTAAATTACCGTTTTATGATTTCAAGGGCGTGTTCATTGACAAACCCACCTTCTACAAGCCCTGGAGTATCTATAATATTTAGTGTGAAACCGGCTCTTGCACGTGAACAAATTATAGGACGCATTGCTTCAGACTGCACAACATACATCAATGAAAAAAAATAAAGAAAAAAAATAATAAGAAGCCCTTCAACATGCTAATCTCTACTTAATCGAACCATTTTCTTTTCTAATTAACACACCTGCTTTCGATGATGGATGTTAGTGATGAACTGTTCCAAGTGAATGTCCATCACCGGAAACTACAGTCCATCTCCAGCATCCAGCCTTCTGATCAATACATCATAAATTACTGGTGCATGATGTACTTCCCATAAATGAAGGCAACTCATCAAGTAATTCCCAGAGAGAATCGAATGCAAATAACAATAGGACAAAGCTATCCAAGATAGCAAATCAATAAAGAAATGGGTCACTAAAATAACAAACCTGGAAAGCACTAACTGCAGCCACCCGCTCTCCCAAGAGAGAGTTCACAGTTGAAGACTTTCCAACGCCCCCCTTTCCCATTACAAGGATGGTCACTGTGCTCACATTCTATGATGGCAAATCACAAAGTCAAGAACTATGTTTTCAAACAAAATTACAAGCAAAAAGCCATTCCAGTCATGCATGACTCCTCAAATCTTGTAAATCCTAACCTGATACAGATAGGGTTAACTTTTAGTTCTCTAGAAGTTTGAAATTAGAGTCTTATTGGTCTTTTTTGTTTGTAGAGATAAAACAGGTATTCGTGCCATTTGATGTTGTAGAGATTTTTGGGCGATTTTTGTCATGGCTAATGTTTGACAAAATGGAGGGCTAAGATTTAATGGCAACCATGTTTCTTTAGAGTCAAATTAGCTAACACAGTTCTTTTCTTCATATAAATGAATGTATTGTGCTTTATGGATATAGAGACGTAGAACTGAGTTGAGGCCTTTGAAAAGTTCTCTTGGGGTGGTTGGACTCCCTTGCAAACCTATAGAGGATCAAATTTCTCAGAATTTTTGGACACCCTTACACACGTTAGAGACCGGCTTTATTCTCTCATCTTTCTTTATCTTCTATTTTCTCTCCATATTCTATCTAGGTATTAGACCAACAAAAAGATCCCTACATCAAGATCTCACAAGAAACCACTCCTGCAACAAATGATATGTTGCAACGATTTGGGAGAATCCAATTCAACAACTCAAGAAGAATTTGAATCAAGCCATGGAGAGTTTGAAAGAGAATAACTAAGTAGCAAACTCCGAGGAGTGATCGACAAACTAAATTAGCCGTTGGAATGATTAGATAATAATCTTTGTGGAAAAGAGGTTGGGCATAATCCTGTCAGACAAGCATCAAATGTCAACTACAAAATCAACCCAAAACCACCACAAATTTCAATGACTATGAAGAAAAATAAACAACAGCTGTTTCACATAAATTACAACCCTAGGAGAAAGAAAAATCAAGAAATGCTTGATATTACAATGTTTTGCTGCAAATTCCAGATTAAGTTTTCTATAGTTGAACAATTTAAGTGGAGAAGATGATGAAAGGTGGGCCCCCATCACAAAAGACTATGGGGGCCTCTAATGGAAGTGGTGAACAAATCATACAAGAGGTCAAGCTTCTCTCAAATTGGGAGAATTATGTAGTTACCACTTATTTTTAGGCTTCTAGAAGTTGGACATTATGGCCCATTGTCATTTTATCTAAAGAGATTTTAGGGATATTTGTGTCTTTTGTTGTTGTGATGATTTTATATATTTGACATGGCTAATATTTGGCAAGATGAACGGCTACATTGTCTTAGTGATTAGGTTTCTAGAGATTCTAGTTATTAGGGATGTTTACTTATAAGATGTGTCGTGCTCTATAAAAACAGAGCAGATGAATTGACTTAAGGTCTCCTAAAAAGACTTTTTGGAGTGGACTCCCTTGCAAAGAAAGGCTTAAATCACTCAAATTTGAGTTAAGACTCCCTTACAAACCTTTGAGAGAGGGTATACTCTCTCTCACTCTCTCTCTCTCTACTACTTACTACGTAGAGACGTACGTACTACTCTCTCTCTCTCTCTCTCTCTCTCTCTCTCTCTCTCTCTCTCTCTCTCTCAGTGGGTGCAACAAATATCACTCAGTGGGCACAACAACTGCAAGAACCCCTTCCCCTTCCTTGCTCCTGTAGTCGAACAAGATCTCTTAGAAAGGGCAGGCAAGGGACAAAGGCTACTATCCCAATAGGTCAGTAGGCAGAATAAGAAGGCTCACTCAAATTCATCAATTTTATTTAGTGGTATTCAATCAATGAAGCTTAGACAGTTGTGTGAATCACTCAGATTATTGTGGTGGTTACGGAACTTCAAGAAGCCCAACACCTCCACATGGTAATTCCTCAATAGCAGCATCAAGGTCTCTCACCCAATTGACTAAGAGCAGCCAATTGGCAGTATTTAATGTAGGAAAAAGAGAGAAAATAGAAAAATTCATCAAAAAATAGAGATTCCACTCCAAATCAAGAAATTTGACCCCCTCTAGGTGTACAAAGGAGAGTCCAACCCAAAAACAATTTTTACCTAAACTCAATTCAACTTCTCTGTACTTAACAAAGCGCACAACAATAATAGCTAACTTGACTCTCAACTTGCCAAACATTAGCCATACCCTTAATCTCAACAACAACAAAAGACACAAATACCCCTAAAATCTCTATAAAATAAAAACCAAGTTGATCCGAATTTCAAACTTCTAAAAACCTAAAAATAAACCATAAGCACATCATAACCCTAATCCATTAAATAGTGGAGCATGATTGAAGAAATTAACAATTCATGACAAAAGTTTGATCCTAGTCCTTCAGGCTTACCTCCTCCTTTAGTTTACCCAATAATTCCAATAATTTGGTTTGCGTAGCAGTAGGAAACTGTTGAATTCCAGACCATTCTCTGATAAGTTGGGCAGCCATAGTGTCCTAAAAGAGAGACTGCATATCAAGTACAATCCCTTGAATACATGAAAAAAAAATACAAGAAAGAGCTAACAAACCCCAGAAAAGTATTGAAATAGAAGTCCTAGAATTTTGTGGAACCAAAGACACTGCATTTCAGTAATATCAGCAACTAAACAAAAAAAACCCTAGAAGTGGTTGGAACCAAAGTAAGTTGAATTCAGCAAAAAGAGAGAGAAAACATGTGGGAGAACAAAGTAAATTCACTTCAGTAACAACAAATAAAAACATAACAAAAATCCCAAACTTAAAGGATAAAGCACATTAGACTCGAGCATATGTAAGAGAGTGCTTCATGCTCTTTTGTAAAGTAAACTCAAGAAACCCCAACTCAAAAAAGTATGAAGCTTTTGAGGAAAATGGACAACCAATTAGGGTTTGGGCATTCACTCACAAAGCCTCATTGACTCATTACTTCCCTCTACACAGAGTGGATATAGTGGGTTTTCTTGATAATAAAGAGGGACTTATAATAGTCCTTAGTGCCCCCTCTTAGTGTATATACTATGCTATATACGATCACAATAAATATTTTGTCATCAGATTTATTGCTGTCCAATCATAGGGTAGATGGTTATGATGAGAAAATATGACACCAGCATAGTTTCAATTCCTTTGCTCACCATTCTCAATTCCTTGAATAGACAGCTTCACTTCCCTTCCTCACCGTCCTCAATTCCTTGAATAGACGGTGACGATCTAATGATTGCATGTTCAGTATGGTTGTACGGATTAATGTGCAGTTTGCATTGATCACTATGTTATAGCTGGCATGTTATTTGGAGTATGTAAAGAGGAAATAAAAGTCAAATAGCTCAAACAATGTAGCATGAAACTTAACACCAATAGATATTAGAAACAATTCTTCATATGGGCAAGAGAAACCACTAAAATATTGTAAAAATTACAAAACCACCACAAACATAATAATTGAAAAAGATTAGGCGGACCAATAGAACTTGCTCATTTGGCTCTACATGTCAAACACCTAATAAGGATGATTATGTGGACCCATGACTCTTTTATCATCTTTTCTCTCCGATTTATGGATGCTAGATATCTCCATACTCGGCTTAAAATATATTTTTTTTCCAAATTGATCTTGGGATGCACCAAAAATGCTTTGAGATGATTCCAGGTCAACATAATGAGGTGCTTTAGCCATGGAACAAATGCACAACTTGGTTTTCTAAACAACATCCAATTCACGTCCTACAGCTAGAAGTATAAGAACATTGTGGCTACCTAACCTATCAAGAATGGAGGAATTCAACAATATGCTATTGCAACTCAAGCCAAATTACTGGAATTATGAGGTAAACTAAAGCAGATAGGCTCAAAGGACATGAAAAACAAATTTCTACCATGAATTGTTAATTTCTTTCCCTCATGCTCCTGTTTCTGATAGATTGGGTTATGATGTTGTTAGAGTTTATTTTTAGGTTTCAAGAAGTTTGAAATTAGGGGCAATTTTATTTTTTCTTTTTTGTAGATATTTTAGGGTTTTCTATGTCGTTGTTGTAGAGAACTTAAAAGGTATTTTTGTCATGGCTAATGTTTAGCAAAAGAGAATCAGCTTAGCTATTCGGTTTTTTTTTTTCTCATAAATAAATATATTGCTCTTTGTAAATACAGAAAATTGAATTGAGTTTAGGAGACAGAGTTGTTGTATTGAGTTTCGGTGAAAAGCATAGTTGTTGAGATCGGGAGTGGGGTTGAGATCAGGAGTTGTGGATTGTCAACGGCTATAAGAACCTTATGGTTGGGAGTGTCATCTGTATAATGCATATATTAGGGATCACGATCCCCAAATATCAGGAATCTTGATCCCAACCTCTTGGGGATCTTGATCTTGACCTTTAGGGATCTCAAACCCATGCTTTTGGCAATCTTGCTCCCAACCTTAAAGAGTATATATAATCTAGGAACCATCCTCTCGGATATTTTCATCTCTCTTGATAAGAGGTAAATTGCAATTTATCTCTAAGAACCTCAAATACAATTCTTCTTCGTTATTTTCCTCATAGTTGTATTTTTTATACTACATGACTTAAGAAACTACACAAGTAAAAAGAAACTTACAACACAACTCTAATAATTTACCTCTTTGTTTTCATGATCTTACATAAATTATTAGAAACTAGAGATTCTGAAATATTGAGTATGGAACATCATTAGTTATTGGTACCAATTTTCTAAAATCCGAATTGGCAAGGCGTACTGGTCACCCAAGAAACCGGTTCGCATCGGCGCATTGCCGATCCGGATCAGTGATCTGACCGATGTTCCAGTGTGAAAATCAACAGATAAAAAAATTTAAAAATAAATATTAATAAAAATACAATGTTAGGGAACCAAGCAATTGGCCGGATCAACCAGTTCTCTAACTAGATCACCTGATACCCAAAGGGAACCCTGCGAGTCAGTTCAAACCGAACCGAGTCCTGGTTCCAACTAAGAACTAGTTCGTCCAAGACTGATTCCTTATCCAAATAACCGATCCAAATAAATAATTCCCAATCTGGATCAACAGGCTTCAAACACTCATTGGTACATGTGATAGAGTAGTAAAGGTTACTAGGTATTGAAAGATAAAATATAAGAGAACTTATTGCATATGAAATATCTTTATTGGGCACAAAACAAAGTTCATAAAGTTCTAGTCATAGAGGAAAAACAAGTAAAATTCATTGTTCTTAAAACCTCTAAAGGACCATTGGGTAGAAGAGCATTTCTATTTCGAAGAAGAAAGGCATTGTGGGAGACTAATTGGGGAATGCCTGGGTTAAATTAATTGACGTTACAAAATTGATTATCACTAGAGTCAAATTCAACTAAAATGATAAATTTGAAGTTAAAATGCAGATGACTCAACACTCATAACTTGCCCAAACACAAAACTGTTTAGGAGTATGAGAAAGATAAAAAGAAACAGACAGTAAACAAAAGGAGAATTGTTTAGTGCGTCCAAGCCCGTACTTGTTACTATGCGGGCGTGGAGATCTACACCATCCACCAAAGAAAGTGCAGATCTACACCCCAAAAGAAAAAATAAAATCAACAGTTCAAATATTTTCTCCAAAAAATATCATTTCTAGCTTTAAAAATTTATTTATTTTTACATATTCATAATCAATATATTAAAGATTATATATTCCCTAAAAATTAGTATTAAATTCTATTTCAAAATAAATTATTAAGGGGCCCGCATTTCTACATGTGAGTGCGTGGACTCATAGAAACTGCATCCTAAACAAAATTCAAAACATTCCTCCTAAGAAACTAGGATGTGATGATTAATTATATCATGACCACATAGAAGACTACCATCATTACTCGTAGCCATCAAATGCAGCAAAAGCCAACAAAAAAGAAAGGGCTCAAGGAAACACAAGTAAAGAGCCTAAAACACATTAAGATACATGAAAAAATAAACATTGCAATACCAAAATCCAGGCGTCTTTCGAAACCAAGGAATTAGAACAAATACAACAGAGCCCCTGTCGAGAAAAGCCAATGCTTGAAATCCTTAAGGCACCATTTGATTTCATAGCCAAAGTGCAACGTGGACCCTCTCTGAAAATTTGTCACAAGCAATTTGACCTCATGAGATGTCTGATTCACAAATCTAAATGGATTCCCAACTGCAATTGGCTCCCAAATTGAATTTTTGCAAAACTACTCTCTCTCACATCACCATTGCAACACCACAACCACAGACCCACTGCCATCGCCTAGCTACCACTACTCCACCACCCACTCTGTCATCACCACTACCACCACCACCTCCAACACCGCTCCAACACTGTCAACTACACCGCTGCCACCACCACCATAGCACTACCATCATCATCATCACTCTACCAGCTCCACCACCATCATACCATCACTATCACCACCACCATCATACCACAAAATAACAAGTTGTAATTCGAATTGTAACAATAAAACATCCATAAACGGTCCCTAAAGGAAAAGGAATGCAAGAAAAATCAAGTATGAGGACATGCACAAACTACAAAGGCACACAATTCACATCATCCTAAACACAAATAGAAGAATCTTGAAAATAGCTAGGACCATGAAACCCACAGAAAGAAACCCATTCATCCAACCATTAAAATAAGAAGCCGTCTGATTCACTTGCATCAACAATAAGCTCAAAGCCCACAAAAACAAATATCCATACCCATGAACCTGAGAAAAAGATAAAGAAAGGAAAGGAAGAAGAAAAAGGTGATAAACAAAATAAATGCCAAAAAACTTGAAACTAGAATAGAAAAGGAAAACAAAATAAAATAAAATAACCTAACATAAACAGATAATGTACATTATATAGACGAAAGGTATTTGGTGAGTCAGCCAATTTGCCTACTTATGTACATCCCCCCTCCAAAATCCATATTAAGGCGGACTGCGGAACCAAAATTTTAGGTCTTTTTCAATCTCAACCACGACAATGATCATGAATCTGGATATTCATTGAAAAATAAGAAGAGTTCTTTTTTTTTCCTTCATCCAGTTTGATTTTTATTTGAGGCACCATTTTTTAAATCCACCTTAGAGATGGACGTTGGATGCATAAGGCCACCACCTAAATTGGTGAGTCGGCTAACTCACCAAAACCGTGTCCTCATATAAAATTCACTACTCTTGAAGACTATAAAATGGCTACAAGCCTGAAACCCTGATAAACTAAGGCACCCAAGATAAACATAGCAACACAGAACCTGAAATCCTACATAAATGTGGAAAATTTTAACAGGGAGAAAGAACCAATAACTAACAAAAACATCATTAGCCCCTGAAAACTAAGAAAGGTCAAACCTTGATTCAAAAATAAAATAATTGAAACCATCAAAGATACCTGCAATATGCCCCAAATCACAAAAATGCCCCAAAAGCCAAAGAAAACCACAGTCAAATCCTAATCAAAATGAACAAGAATCTCAACATGAAAACAAACCCTAGAAGCCTAAATAACCTCTCAGAAAAATTAAAGCTTACCTCGAAAACCACTGCAACAAGAGCGCCAAACCTTAGTTCCTCTAACTCTCTCTCTCTGACTCTCTCTTTTCTCTCACTTGAAAGATGCGAAAGTAACAAAGTTCGATGCTCAAACCGCTCGTGCTCGCAAAAGGTCTGAGGGATGTTTGAAGCGGCGGGTTGTACGAATGCTTTGCCCGTGTGGATAAGGCCATAAGTTTCTTCAGGAAGAAGTTCATATAGAGCCGGGGCTCTAAACAATCAAATTACAGCCCACCTCCAAATTTTCATTAAAAGAGGTTGTTTTGATGCTCAAATATCTTCAAATTGATCATCTCTATATCAAGATACATGGACATGAGAAAAAAAATAGATTTCGGGTTTTGAAAATAGTGCATCTTGTAATACATTTTTTGACCGTCAATCTTCAATATTTTCAAGTTTTTATAAATCTACTCAATCTACATTGTTTTTAAGCTTACAATTTTATAATTAAATATGGAAAATATATTTAAAAAATATCACAAAGATTTTCAGTGTTGAAACATTATTTCGTGGTACTATTTGAAAGTGGGCTCTAATTGATTGTTTATAGCCTCGATTCTATACAAACCGCACCCATTTCGTCACCCTTTGCTAAGTTTTTGGAGATTTGGAACAAAAATTTAAAAGGAGATTTGTTTCACGCGGATTGGACCACATTTCTACAATATAAGCATCCATCTTTAAGATCGATGCAAAAGGTACTCCATCTAAAAACAATTGAAACTATCGGTCCAAATGTTTTCTTCATAAAATCATTATTTTTATTTCTTGAAATTTATTTATATTCATCATCTTCGTGTTAGAGATTACTTGTCCTTAAAAACTGGGTTCGGAAATCCATCTCAAAAATAAAATTTTAAGAGTCCACTCATTTCTACATGGACTCATAAAAACTATCATTTGGAACAAAAAATTAAGGGAAATATTTATATAGAGCCCGACTCTAAACAATCAAATTTGAGCCTATCTCAAAAATCTCACTAAAATCAGTTGTTTTTATGCCCAGATATCATCAAATTCATCATCTCGAAAAGATTTCCAATATTGAAACCATATTTCTCGATACTACTTGAAAGTAGGCTCTAATTTGATTATTTAGAGCCTAGGCTCTATACAAACCACACCCAAAATTTAAATAGATACACTTTTTCTCCCTTGTCACAAAATGTTTCACCATTTTGCAAATATTACATAGAGACCACCCCCACGCCGCTGCTCCTATTTTTTTAAAAAAAAATCACCCACCTATCTGACATTTCCATCGCAAAACAGGTGGGAAATCCCCTAATTGACATTCCTAACCCACCTAAGTTTATTTTCTCTCATCTTATTGATTATTGAAACTACACCTATGTTCTCCCAAGTGTGCTTATTCTTAATTTTATCCCTTCCTGTCTTGCCACTTATTGATTTTTATTTCATCATCTCAACTACACTCATCTTATGGATATGTTGTTTATTGACCATACAATATTATCCCATAAAGCAAAGTTAGTCTCACAATTGTATCATCCAACTAGCCTTCCAACTTTATTAGGGTGCAATTTCATTGGGGTGAAAATGAAAATTAAATTTAAAATCGAAGTTAATAAACTCTTCACATCACATTCTAAAGGGTGCGGTTTGTATAGAGCCTAGGCTCTAAATAATCAAATTAGAGCCAACTTTCAAATATTTGTCGAGAAATGTTGTTTCAACACTATAAATCTTTATAATAGTCTTAAAATATATTTTCATACTTATTTATAAAGTTTGAAGCTTAAAAAATAGTGTAGATCGCAAGATCTATGAAAACTTGGGAATATTGAAGACCTAAAAATAAATTATAAAATATACTATTTCCAAAACTTGAAATCCATTTTTTTCTCATGTCCTCGTATCTTGGTGCTGAGATGATTAATTTGAGGATATTTAAGCATCAAAACAATCTCTTCTAGTAAATTTGTTGAGGTAGGCTCTAATTTGATTATTTATAGCCTCGGTTCTATATAAACTTGTCCTCATTCTAAATTGTCAAAAAGTGCAATAACATTTTCTGATACCCACTCTTATTTTTATTTTGTACGTAAATATCTCCAAATAAATATCCAATCTCATGAGTATGCTCAAAGCTAGGTGGTCCGTGTGGTAGGACATTATAATAGAATGTCTTGAGTTGTATTTGGTAGAAGACCCAATCCCCTCTTAAATATCCAGAAAATTAGGGGTAAATATTTAATAAGATCATAGATCATTTATTTTTGGTACAAGAAAGTCATAGCTGCTTATAGCTATTGGATGTAAAATCAAGTTGTTGAGGGTGTCATTGGCTAAATTTAAAGTCCAAAAGAAAATTTATCAAGCTTCATGATATACCCCAAGCCATCAAATTACACATTCGATGAGAATCTTCTTGTATCATAGATAAATGGTCTTATTCGATCTCAACAGCCTAACCCATGCCAGAAAAGTTAATCCTTCATTAGATTTGTGTAAATTACAGCGTACTGCACATGACCATACGAAAACCATAGCCAGAAGGGTCCTCGTGCATTTGTTTGACAGATGGGTGATGGAGAGTCTGGCCCTAAGCGAACACGGTATAGCTGGATTGATGGGTCCCACTCTCTCCTATCGCTCCCATCACCATCCATCAATTGATTGGATGGTCACAAAGCGGAGATCACAGAAGGCCTTTTTGCGCACTATAAGGAACATCCTCTGTTTTTTTAGGGGTCGCAATGGACCTGACCGGACCCAACACCATTGGTAAAGTTGATTTCGGGTCCAGATATGAGTCTAAATTTTGGACTCAAAATGTCAGGTCTGGATCCAATACTTGGACCCAAATACTATTCGAGTCCTGATCCAGCTGAACCTGACCCAAATAATATGGGTATAGGTTATGTGGGTATTCATAAATGCGGCCAATACTTTTGCTTCTCAGGAATATCCCGTTATTAGTTAAAACAATAAGAAATGTGGGTATACGTGGGTATTTATAAATGTCATGTAATACTCTAAATGTTGCCAAGAATATAAGTATATGATAGTAAAAAAGGAAAAAAGAAAAATTATAGTCGTAGGATGGCAATGGACCCGACCAGACCTAAGAACCAATGGATCTGGATATGAGTCCAATTTTTTTACCCAAAAAGTCAAGTTCGAATCTAAAACCTGAACCGAGTGCAAGTCCCGGTCCGAGTCGGGGTCCGGGTCCGGGTCCGGGTCCGGGTCTTGCCCGACTCGTAGCCACCCCTAGATTTATCGCACACTTGAAGATCGAGACAAGTGCTGGCCCTGCTGCCACGGTTGCGGTTGCGGTTGCGGTTGCGGTTGCGCTTGGTTGGGGCCGCCTCTTTTGAAGAGAGAGAGAGATTGGCGCACGCCTCTTTTGAAGAGAGAGAGAGAGAGCTTGGCGCACGCCTCTTTTTGAAGTTGAGATGTGGCAGCAGCCTTAAGTAGTGCCCGCCGCGATTTAGAGAGAGCAGGGGGCGCCTCATTACTATTTTTAGAGAGAGAGAGAGAGAGAGAGAGAGAGAGATGGGTCTTCCTTCCGATATGAGAGACGCTTGGAGAAGGCGAAGAGAGTCATTTGTGATCGCTTCTCCTCAGGAGCCATCCACTCTCACATTAGCAGAGCAGAGAGCCTTGAATTCGAAGCGATGCACAGAAGGTGAACCCTCCACTCCTGCTCTTTCAATCCCTGCTCTCTCTTAAATCAATTCATCTTTTATTTCTCTCTCCGGAACACTTGATCAAAATGACCATTTCATTTTTCCCTTTCTGTTGTTTTTTAATTTATGGGATTTTTTTTTCGATTTTCAGAAGGGGTTCGTGCTGGGATCAAGGCAGCTTCCATTGCTTGTGTAGCAAGTGCAGTTCCAACTGTATGTTACTCTCTCATATCTTATTTTCTTCTTATTACCTATGATGTGGGTTTTCTTCCTGGTATGAGATTATTTTTGCTTTAAACCTTTTAGGGGTAATGATGCCGAGTAATTTGTGAATTTTGAGCTCTTTAATAAACAATGGGAATCCTCACCATGCTCATTCTCATGCTCTATATCGCTAACAAAATGGCTTGAATGTTTCTCGCTGCTTAATAATTTGTCTCTGTAATTGAACTTGTTATTTGTTTCAATCGTGTAAATTTCGAGTTAATGCTATACATATCGTAGATGAAACAAAGGGGAAAAGCAGGAGTTGGGAATGTTATGTACTATCTAGCTTGGTTTTAATTGTCAACAAGGAAAAAGTAAGATGGTTCTTTGTCGAGAAGATCAAATACTCATCCATACCCTTTCATTTACTGCAAATATTTGACAAGACTTATCCTTTTTTCGCTTTTCATTTCATAGTGACTGTGATATTGATTTTCCCACATGGTTATTCATTTTTCTGTTCAGTTATGGGCTTTTTAATTGTAAAAATCAGTTTTTCATTACTTAACAAAAAAAGGTAAGAGAATATTGATGTTTCAAACAAGGTTTAAAGACTTGAATACTTGGGCTGCGTAATTTAAAAGCCTGAGGTAATCCCAAATTGGGTCGTAATATTTTCCCATTGATGTTTTCTGAACTTGCCAGAAAATAATCTTTTCGCTTCTGTTTAAAGACTTGGTCATTCGACTTTTCTTGTGATCAAGCCAATTTCCCTATGAGTCCATTTTTTTTTAGAATTAGTTTATAGGGAACGTGTATTCCTCTACATTAATTATTATTTTTTGGTATTTGTTTTGGATATCGACAGTTGATTGGTGTACGCGTTATTCCTTGGGCAAAGGCTAATCTCAACTATACAGCACAAGCACTAATCATATCAGCAGGTATTTTAAAAATGTGTGTTGATTAATCTGTGTGATTTGTTCCTCTATTGATTACCGCAGTTTATGCGTCTTTTCTCCTTGCTCTGGTTTTTATATCTTTCCTGCTTGATAGCAAATCTGCTAGAATATCGAACCATTGTCCAATGCAATAGTTGGTAACAAGGACTCAGGTTGAGAATTGCCATGATCCCAAACCCATATCAGGTTCGACAGACTTGTCCAAGTCTATCAAGACTCGGCAGTGTCCAAGCCAAAAATAAATAAAAAAATAAAAACTAAAAAACATTAAATGATTATTTGGTCGGTTCCTGTATGTTTGGTTCAAGTCTTAGTAGGGCGCCAAGCATGAATGGCTCGGACTAGTCCACCTGATCTTGCTCGAGTTTTCAAATAATGGTCTAGAAAGCATTCATTTTGTTAAGGGAAGTTTCCATGGTAACATGGTTTGTATTTGAGTATAGAAACTTTGCTTTTGTATTGGTTTAACGTGTTTTTGGCAGAAGTGGCTTTTTGTTAGCACTTCATATATATGATTTGTATCTTTTATATCCCATCAAATAAGTGGGGGTTGCATGAATATATTTTGTTGAGCATGTTTTGTTAGTTTGGTTCTTATCTAGATCAAACCTGGAAACGCCTAGTGTTTACTTCACTTGAGTTCTGCTATGTTGTCAAGCCGAGTTTGATCATTGTTTTGCATAATGTTGTTAGATTTGCTTTTGAGTCCTCTTTGTATTTGCCAGGGGAAGAGCATTGCTTTGGCTCTTTGGACAATTGAGGAAAGGCTTCTGTTTTTCACTTTCTAAGAATTAAAAAAACTATGATTAAGTTCGTATTCTTCTAAGAATTCTATGTTATTTCTGAAATATTGGCTATATTTTGAGATAATTTTAAAATATTACCAATATTTCCACAAAATTTTGGAAATATCGGGTGGTGTTCACTTTCTTTGGTTTCTAGACAAAGACTTTGGCCGCTTCGACCAAAGTTAAAGCAATCTTACAACCATGGTTTTGCATATTAGGTATCAAGGTTTTTGGGTTACCAAGAGAGTAAAGGCTTGAGTCTGATATTGTCAAAGATGTTATGTTTCTTACTCCTGTTCCTTAATGCTATCACTGCAGTCGTAAGTAGCTTCAAATGTGCAACGCAAAGCATCTAATAAGTGAAGAACCTTGGTAGTGTTCAAACCCCTGGAGTTCTTCCCTGAGATATGCGTAGTTGGCCTCTGTGAAAGAGCGATTGCAGTTTGTACTTGTTGGTACTTCCTCCATTAGAAAAAAATGTACTTATTGGTATGCTAGTTTAGTTTGATTGTCTATTCCAAGTCTCCAACCATCCATGGACCGTTGGTAAAGTTGAGAATATATTGAAGTGGAAGTATCACGCTATTTGGTTGGTTTGTTAAGTAGGCTGCTAATATCTTTTTTTGACTACATCTGCCTGATAAATATCCAAGTAAAGGTACTCCCATAATATATCATAATCATGATTCTTTTGAGGTTTTTGTCTGTTAGAGAGAGCCAATGAATTTTTTAGTGGAAGAATAATGGTTGTGAGTGAGGCCTCATTTGGGCATACTTTTCTTCAGCAACACCACTGTTTTTTTCTTGTACCCATTTAAGATTCGCCGGCGTCGCAGTGTCGTTCGTCATAATCTACGGGGAAAGACTATATTACTTGTAACCACCCCCCCCCCCCCTGTTTCCCAAAACACAGCTTAGACTCTCGTAAAACTACAGTACACAAAAACATGCTTGTCCTCCATTCCTCCAGAGTTGGACTTCTTTGGTGTGACTATGATTGCTTAAGACTGCAGTTATTTAGGATTGCCTATATAGTTAGGCAGGGTTATTTGTTAAATTTGGCTCTTTTGGAGAAAATGTCAGCTTTTTGTTAAATATGGCTATTAAGGGGTCCAAATGAGGCCTGAATGCCTGAAGATAAGAATAATTCATGGGCACTTGTGAGAGGGGAGTTTTAGTGTCCAGGGGTTGAATACCTCTCAAGCATGTGAAGTCCCTCATTAGAGGGTCAAGGATACGGTCTGTGCCTGAAAGGGGTCTTAAGCATGAATTTGGTGTTGGTTCCTTTAGTGACATGTTTCTGTTTAGCATCATACGGTTATATAGCGGTGACTTTTGAGGAGTGGAGAAGGTGCAATTGGGATAAAAGGGAATCCACTATGTTGGCACAAAGTTCCCCACGCATGTTTCAGATGAGACATTAGTGAACTGCACTTGAGTTTTCTTGTAGGTTGTTTAAAGGAAGCCAATAAGATGATTTATTTAATGCAATGAGGTCCTGCAGATTGGTTTGGCTATGAAAGTCTTTCCTGTTATTGTAACTTCCACATGTGAGCTACATCCATTACATCCTCATTCAACAAAGTCAGTTAACGAAAAGGTATTTATGATCTAATTGATCATAGGATTCATTTATATATAGGTATATCTTGATTTAACAATGATCTAAAAGTATTGATTGCAGAAAAAATAATATTCTAACTGGTGATGCATATAGTGTGTGCACGACATTCTATTTACATGCTTATTGTCACTTGTGTTGTCTTCTTCTTTTTATTACATTGCAAAATCGAGAATGTCACATTTATCTGTGTGTTGCCATAGTTCCATTTTCTTGTAGTATGGTTAGTAACCTCTTGGATAACAGACTTTGAAGGTGGATTTTCCTTTCCTTTTATTTATTTTTTATTATTATTTGGATAGGTAAACAGGTTTTGAACCTACAAACTCAAGATTGTGCAGTAGCTACCCATTTAACCTATAGCCTTGTAACCATGGAATAGGGTTGTCATTGATATCCAGAAAGAATCCATGTGCTTTTTTAGTTTTTACTGTGAATTGAACTCATTAGGTGACATGACCCATGGCATTTCACCATCGGTTTTTGCCACAACCATAGCGATTTTCTTTGCCCCTCCCTGGGTGATTCCATCCTCATAATGATAACGAGCATCCAAGAATTGCTGGATTAGTACTTACACATTTTTAAAATGTTTTTTTTAGAAGACTAGTTTGAGTGTTTGCATCACTTCTTCGTGATGTTGTAAACTTTAAACCGATATTTTGAAACTCGGGTCAAGCCTCAGACTTGGATCATGCTCGAGCCTAGTAACTTAGACGCATTCGAGTGGACGTGGCCAAGTCCTTTGAAAGCCCAAAATACGCTAAAAGATATTTAAAAAAAAAAAAAAGATTAAAAAAAAAGAGTTAAAAAATAATTAAAAATCAGCAAAAGTAATAAGCAATATAAATCAGGAAAAGTCTAGGTAAGATGAAAAAGTATATAAAGTGTGGATTATTGAAAATTTTGTTTTTTACCTTGAAATATTTAAGGAAAAAAAAAACTTGGATCACATAATAAGAAAGTTCTCAAATTATCATAAAAAGCATAAAAATCATATAAAAACTTGTTTTATAGATCATGTATTAGTGATTTCTTTAACAAAACTAATGATTTTTTAAGAATCTATAGCAAGAGTTAGTTGGGCACTGGAACTCACCGCGGTTATAGGCCGAGGTTGAGTTACCTGTCCGAGTCAACTCGGCTGAGTCCCTAAACACTTTGTGAACCTACTTTGTAGCATTCTCATATGGTTGCACTTGTACCATGTTGTATTGGAGTGATAATTGTTCTCGTCGAATTTTTATGGAATTGTTCTCCAGCCCCCATGATTTCCCTAAGCAATTTTGTCTTCCTTCCTAGGAGTTCTTCCTCACCACCCCGAGTTACATAAATTGACTATATGAGCATTTTCCTAAGCCCTAAAGTTTTTCACTGCATTCCTCTGCTTACTCAACTTCTGCATGAGTTGGGTGGAGCCAATGGAAATATTTCATAGTTGTTGGAACTGGGATTTGGACGGGGAACGCAGGATTGTGACAAGCATGATACTTTTGGTGGTAGGGATCGCAGCCCATGCTTCCTAAAATCTAGGGTTTTCGATCCCAATATGTAGGGGAGCTTGATCTGAACTTATTTGGATGATTAATTATACAAGACCAAGCTCCACTTGGTTAACAAATAGGTCCGCGAAGCACTTACTCTTTTGTGCTGTACATCGATGATTTATTGAGTGGAAGGCCTCCTTGAGTTGTTTAGACATTGATGAAGTCTCGTTACAGAAAGCATCAATAGGTTGCTGGCCATGAGTTACAGGTCAGTCGGTTTTACAGGTTAGACTAGTGGGATTTGTTGGTTGTACATCAGATCCTGTAATTAAACTAGGTTGTTGGCATTGGTGGCTACTTATAGGTCCTCCTACTGGTATACCAGCCGGTTGTGGGTGTTGCTCTTTGCTTATGGACTTCTCCACCTCGTGTGCATTTGGGATTGTCACATATGGTTGTTTGAATGTTACTGATGGGTCGCTTGTGGGTGGCATTCAAGAATGATATGAAAACCTAGAATATGTTTTTGAGATACTCAATTTGACGAAACATTGGGTTGCCATGTGACCATATTCTATGGTAAAGTTTGGGTTCCAAAAGGGTGGTTTATTAGCCACACGGTTTCGCCGTGTGATTGCAGGCTATGGTTTATGCAGCTTAAGGGATTCGGTCAATCCATGAAGTAAGGGCAATGATGAACCACCAAGACTCATCTAGCATTGGAGACTTTTAAAATGGAGTGATCTAGTGTGCATACTTGCTATATAAGGTAAAGGCAAAGTCATAAAATCAGGACTTGGCTCAAAACTTGGCCTTACCCCTGCTCGAGTTGGCTGTCTGAATCTGGAGTCCCTGTTCATGGTAAACATCTAACCAAGTCAATTTTAGAAGTAAAAAGCACGATAACTTGCCAAAGTGTGTGGGTAATGCCCATTAAACCTATTCATTTTTCTACCTTCTCAGTTTTTTTTTTTTCGTCCTTCGGAATACATTCTTGGTAAGTATTGTCCTCTTTTGATTTGCAGCTTCTATTGCGGCGTATTTCATTACTGCTGATAAGACCATATTGGAGTGTGCAAGGAGAAACAGCATCGCCAAATATGATAGATCCACTTAAATGATTATTTCGGCCCATACTGTAATGTTGAGATTGTGCAAAAGCTTGGATCAATTCCCTTATGTTATTGTTTTTTCTCATCAATTTTGTACATGGATAGCTGTTACCCATTGCCGAATAAATCCCAAAGGTTGCTTTCTCGCTCCTGGTAAATCAGCAGGTTAAACTGTTTTAAGGACCCCTACGTGAATTTCGTATAATTGAGCAAAAATTTAAATCACACACCGAGGACTATGGGATGGATACACGCTCTATTTTTTAAAAGACCATTTACTTTTGATACAACGTAGTTACAGTTACTCCTGCTTGTTAGATTTCAAATTAGGTGATTGTGAGAATATCGATGACCAGAATCGGAGTCCGAAAAAAATTATCAAACATCATGATACACAATCCAATTTGACATCTAATTGTTATGAGTAATTGTGACCTCTTTGTAATAGTACAAGCCCATTAAAAAGTGCACCTCTTTGCAACAATAATTATTAGTTCAGAATATTGGGGGGCATGATAGTCATTTTTGGAGAAGTCACTGTACCATATCAGTGGTCCATGGCAATGTTACAACTTGGGGCACATCCAGCATCTTCTCCCAGGTAAAAACTGATCATTATTTACGATGTAAGCCCCAGTAATCTCCACCATCCGTCGTTGGGAATGGGCGGTGGATGTCCACATGCCATTCAACACTGGTGTAGGGATGCTTTGCTTTTTCTATTTATAATTGGTCGTCATGCAACAAGTCGTTTTGAGGTTGAGACGTTCGGATTCTGTCTTTACCATAGAAGATTTAATGCATTTAGAAAATGAAAGGATTGTTTGAAGGGAAGTTTTTATGAGATTGAGAGTTTTTGGACGTGGAAGACCCTTCTAATTGATCGTAATCTCAACCTTGAGATATATGGAGATTAAAAAAAAAAAAGAATTTTAAGTTTTAAAAATGGTGTATCTTGTAACAAGTTGATATTTTGTAGATCTGATCGATTTGTAATGTTTTTGGAATTTGAGATTTTATAATGAGCAATGATCAAATGCAACGGTTGTATCATAGAATAATGCAACGACACTTCTAGAAAACTATATTTGTGGTATTTTTATGACTTCAAAGTTTGTACACGCACTCTTTTCATCTCAATAATCAATCTCAAAAAAAATAAAAAAATTCAATTCGAGTCCTAGATATGGTCAAAATGAGTCTTTTCTATAAATGAATTTAGACCATTCATTTTGTGAATTGCAAGATTTTAGCCTTTATAAACTCAAAATCATTTTTTTATTTTTTAATATTATTCATCTAATAATAATAAAGCTATCCAAAAAAATTTGAAATGAAAAAAAATTCTTTTGAGGTCTAGATCTAAGCTTCTCACCAAAATGAATTGACATATGTTAATTGAGTTAAAAAAATACTTTCTAAGTTGTGTTTTGAATTTTATCCTTTTTGTCGTTATCATTAAAATAAAAAAACTGCATATTTTAAAATTTATATCAAACAAATGACCATGAAGATGGATTTTTAAGGTTGTTGCATCATATTATAATACAACTGTTGCATGAATTCATTGCCTATAATGAGTGTGGTTGAACACATGTTTTAAGATATAATAAGGTTTTTTTACATCAGAACCATATATTTCCTCTAAAATTTAGATGTACACCTTCCTTGTATAGTATGAGGTGGGCACCTTATGCAAATCTCATCTTTGTTTAAATCAATGTTTCAAACCAAAGTCCAATGAGGTATCAATCCAAACCCAACCAAATCCTTTTTAAGACCCAAATCACTCATGTTCCTATGGACTCCCCAATTCTATCATGGATGGAAGTAGGTGATTTTGTGAGGGAATTGAGTGATCCTGCCAGCCTGAGCCGCTTAGTTCTGATACATTATATATTTTTTGTTATTTTTTTTATAGTTTATTATTGTTATTATGTCTTATTTTATTTTCAATTGTTTGGAATTTTTAATGGACCAAGTCTCAAGCAAGAGAATCGGTCCGATTTGGGCATTCCAACCAATTATCCACGTCGCCGATTCCCCCGGTACATACGGGTTTCTAAACACTGGTTTTGATATTTGGGGACAAGGTAGGAGAATTCAGAATTAAGCAAGCTCAATCACATAGATGTTTTATATTTAATAATCTCCGAGTAAACGTATTTGAAAAATTATAAAAAGCCTCCAATTTCTAGACCCATTTTCCTACATATTTTAGTAAACGATTAGGTGGTTTATGGGTCTGAAATATTCATTTGTACCTGAGGGACAAACATCTAGTTAGATGGCTTAGATTTCATGACCCATACTCTCAACCTGTGTTCGAAAATCGAACCGGCTTCAGAAATTAGCCAAGGGCAAGTTTTGAGTAACCGGTAAACTGGTCGGTTCAACCTTTATAATCGGGAAAGTCCTGAGCAGTAAAAAAGTGTTAAAAATAAAAAATTACAAAAAAAAATCTAAAAAACATATTTTGAAGCATGATTAAACAAAACACATCCAAATGAAGTTAAAAATTAGTGGATAAAATGGATTTTGAATAATCAATTTGTGCTCAAAAATATTTTTGAATTCTTTAAAAAGATGAAAAATATAAAAATAAGTATTTATAGCCAAAACACTTTCTAATATTTGTCAAAATAATAAAAAATTTAAAAATATATTACAAATAAATCCCTTATTATTTTAGAATTATATATATAAATATATATAATACCCGACCGAAACATCAAAACTGACCAAATCAGAACCGGCCAATACCAAGGTCCATTTCGAGTTGAACCGGCCGATAATGTGAACACTCCTCTCAACTCACAAAACAAATTTGATTTGGAGGGTGTACTTTTTCACATTTGGCTCTTGGGGTTATGCAATTGATATTACAAAGAACCAAAGATGAACATAGAAGGTTTGAGGTTCATAAATAATCCCATAAATAGGAAGTTTGCTCATGGGCCCAAATGTACATTTGGCACCCGCCGGACCATATTATCTTGAGACGAGCTTGATTGGCGGCTAATATCTTGATCGGTAAAAGAGGTCACTTCCTGAATTTTAAAGCCGCCCTCATTAATATATTGGCTTCGGTGGACCTGGTGGCTACCAACCATTAATGGTCTCTCTCTCTCTCTCTAAATAGTTAACACTTACAACAATATTATTCAATTCATTGCATACAAAAATAATTTAGAAGTGCAAGTTTATAACTTTTAAAAAGGGTATGGTTTATATAAAGCCAAGGCTCTAAAACAATCAAATTAGCGCTTACCTTCAAATAGTATCGAGAAATGTAGTTGTAATATTGAAAATCTTTGTGATAGTTTTAAAATATTTTTATATTTATTTTAAAGTTTAAAAAATAGTGTAGATTGACATATCTATGAAATCTTTAAAATCTTGAAAATTGACGGGTTAAAAATGTATTGCAAAATACACTATTTCTAAAATTTATAATCCATTTTTTTCTCATGTCCATGTATCTTGATGTCGAGATGATCAATTTGAAGATATTTGAGCATCAAAACAACCTCTTAAATTTTTAGGTAGACTCAAATTTGATTGTTTAGAGCCAATAAACTTTTCTCTTTCAAAAATCCTGCCAAGGCTTAAATACTCGACGAGGACAAATAGACAAATAGATGATTGGAAGCTTCCTATTAAGGGGAAATTATGAAAATACAATAAGAGATGAACAATTTACCTATTCAACATTTTACCCCATTTCTTCCAAAATTAAATAGTCAGAACTCGCTTATTATTTTTTACCCATTTATAATATTTTAACTCAGGGTCATGTATCTTTCAATGAGTATTTTGAAATTAAATAAAAAAATGTGTTGAATACTAAATAGTTTGTCTCTCATAAATAAATTTTCCTGCCACCAATCACCCTCTACTTCAAATATACAAAAATGTGAATAACAAGTTACCTTTTACAGTACACAAGGTGTTAAAAAAACTCCTTCCTTCGCAAGGGAGTCTGATTTTAGGTTATTATATATATATATATATATAGATATATTTTTTTTTACACATACATATTGATGTTGAGATTATTACTCAGAGCATGTTCCAACATCAAAACAACCCCACTTTTTTTTTTTTTTTTATCATTAACACCAAAACAACCATTTTTTAAGATTTCTTGAGGCATGCCTCACTTTTGTAGTAAAAGGTTGATCCATTGTATAAATTTTTTTCTATTTCTCATTCTTAGATAGCCTTCTATTCTATACTTGTCAATGTATGAAGCATAAACAATCTCTCTCGGGAAAAGGGCTGACGGTCGTGGTTATAGCATCTCCACACCCTAGTCACCATTTTGTGGTTTTCATTATAAAAAAACTAAGTCCTAAACTATTTGAAAAAATGAGTAAGGGCCTAGTCTTCCCACTAAATTATCAAAATAAAAAAGAAAAGGATAGTCTCCTCTATCTGACTTCAACGCTGCTTTCCAACCGTTCCCAACTCTCTTATGTAGAGAAAACCTCAAATCGGACTAGTCAGTGTCTTCAATGCTCCAGCAATGGAGTGCTTTATCCATTTTAAAATTGAACCACCAAATGAGTTATGAGTTAGGTGCCAAATGGTGAATTAATATGCTATGTAGAGGAAAGCAATGAAACTTGCAAGTTATATACAATATGCAAGTTGTATTATTTTAATTGGTGTGATTTGTATAAGGTTAAAACCTTAAACAATCAAATTAAGGCACATTTTTAAATTTTGTTATAAATATAATTTTGGTGTTAAAAATTCTGGCTTGAGAATCTATTTTATCTCTAATTATAAAATTTTAAACTAAAAACATGATTCAAATCATGTAGATTATAAACACTTGAAAATCTTGAAAATGAAAAATCTAGATAATGTGTTGCAAGATACAGTATTTTTAGAATTTTAAATCTTTTTTTCTTTTCGTAATCATACATCTCAATGTCAAGATGATCAATTAGAGTGGTTTCCAACATCAAAACAACCTTTGTCACTTTTATTCTGTATATTAAAGTTTGCAACCTTACATAAACTTTTTCTTATTTTAATAGGACACAAGGTCAGCCCACTACCATACATTTGCAAAAAAATGCGAAGGGACTTTTCTGAAAAATAGAGCGTCATGGTTGAGTAGATACAATATGCGCCTGTTGGATCACACTGTGTGTATACTCCCACAATCGAAAGATCTACTTGGGAGTATTTTTTCAGCTTAAATTTTTTGGAAACAACCTAAAATTCACTAGATGATTATTTCCAAAACAAAAATTTTAAATTTTGAGTTTTAGACACTTACATATCTCCCTTAAAAACTGACAGTCATTGTTCAATCTCCAGACATTATTATTTTGTAGTACATCAAGTGTTCAATTTCAACCTTTTTTTTTTTTTTTACAGAGGTTAGTTATGGGTTGAAGAGATTGCGCCCCTAAAATTTAGGGTCTTAAACGTTACTCCTATATTGAGTTTTGCCCAAGGGAGTAAATGAACACTGTACTCCTACATAGTATAAAATCTTTTTGGCGTCAATTGCTTTTTTAGACTTCACACACTCCGTTACCTTAAATATTCATTAGTGAAGAGTTTATTCAAGTCCTAAGCTTTATGAAAGCCTTGTACTAAACCTCCATCTAAAAATGCAGTTTCAGTGTTGAAAACATTCGGATTATTATCGTGAACAATAATTATGTATTAGAAATAGGATTTTTCTAAGGCCTATAAATAATAGCTTATCGTGTGACATATTTTTTAGACCGTCTATTTTTAAGTGCACAAGATTTCCCAAAATTTGCATTACCTTTGAAGCTTCAAATCTTACAATGAGAAGCAATTAAATTCAAAACCCTTGCAATGGTTTTATATGGCATAACTACAACTTCTTGTGGAGTTTAAGGTGTGCATTTTCTTTTTATCGTGAAATACAGGTGTTTCAAATGTTGTAGGATTGAATCATCTATTCAAATCGAGAATCGGTCAGGACTGACTCATTTTATAGTCATAATAGGGAATCGGTATGATCCCTATAAACTTATTCAGTTCTGTCGTAAAACAGGGCAACTATGTCAAAGAATTGGGTGATCAATATTGCCGAATCGCCTAGATTCCACCTAATTTTACTTTTATTATTTTTAACTTTTCTTGTTATTTTAAAATTAAAATATTTGATTTTTGGGACCGGTAGAGATGGAGATTTAATAAGGATCGCGTGACATCTACGCTATTAGGTAGCTTCATAAATGATGTCATTTATTATCTTGAATGATAGCTTGAGAGATTTGTTCTACATCTTGGATGGAGAAGGTGCTTTAACTTACAATTTTAAGGTCATTCCAAGGCAAATTTTTTTCTTTTAATCTTTTATTTTTTCTTGAATTTATGGATGCTTTAAGAAGGGTGAGGAGCTTAAGCTTTTCCTTGACTCTTCCCAAGCTCGGGTATAGACTTTGTGTTGCATTAAGCATGTAGCCAGCATACAACTTTGTCATATCTTATCATAAATCATAACTAGAGAACAATGGAGGAATAAGATTCATATAGCTTACCCTAATTAATTTGAATAAGGCTTGGATGATGATGATTTGATTTTTGAAACCAATCCTCATACTGGACAATCGATCCGATTTGTTGATCGCCTTGCTAATCCGTACCAAAATTTTGAAATATCGGTGCACCCCCGTGATCCAGTATATGAAATACAAAAAAACCCAAGCCTCATGCTATGGTACCATTAATTATTGAGATTGTCTAGAAATACTATTTATCTTTTGTACATAGAGGGCGCAATCATTCCCACTCATTAGATATCAAATTGGATGACTTGAAGTGAGTCACGAAGTCTAAAATTTTTTTTTTAAAACTTTGTATCTATTCAATGACACTCTTACAACGATCCATTTTGAAATTTAAGGAACAATAATGATTGTAATCTCTATGTACAAAAGATAAAGGGTGTGGTTTGTATAGAGCTAATGCTCTAAACAATCAACGTAAAACACCAATCAACGTAAAACACACCTTCAACTAATGTCGAGAAATGTGGTTTCAATACTGAAAATAGCTTTAAAATGTATTTTCATCTTTAATTATACAAATTTAAAGCTTAAAAAATAGTGTAGATCGAGTATATGAAAACTTCAAAATCTTGAAAATTGATGGTCAAAAAATGCATTATAAGATGCACTACTTAAAAAACTTGTAATCCATTTTTTTCTCATGTCCATGCATCTTGATATTAACAAGTTGAGGATATTAAGAAATCAAAACCACCTCTTCTAACGAAATTTTTGAAGTGGGCTCTAATTTGATTGTTTAGAGCCTAGGCTCTATATAAACTTTTTTCAAAGATAAATAGTATATTTGTAGATAATCCCTTAATTATAGACATTATTGGATGAATTCTTCCTTCGACACCGTTTCTACGAGTCCATATAGAAATGAGTCGCCTCTTAAAAATCTATTTTTGAGATGGATTTTTGGGCCTAATTTTTAAGGATATGTAATAGATCATGAATATGAAAAAATAAATAAATATTGAAAATTTTAAATTTTTTTTTATCAAAAACAAATTTGGACCACTAGTTCGAATTATTTTTTAGATGGACCACCTATTTGCATCCATCTTTTCGGATAGATGCTTTGTATCTCGGGGACTGAGTGCTCTTTTCATGAAACAATTTTTTTTTTTTCCTTTGGGTGTGGTTTCTATAAAGTGGCAACCTTGAACAATCTAATTAAGTAGCACCTCCAAATTTTACCATAACATGTAATTTTGGTGAAATTTTTTTTTAAGATTTTTTCAAAATATATTTTCATATATAATTATAAAATTTTAAACTCCATAAATACTTAAAATTAAGTAGATTTATAAACATATGAAAATATTGAAAATAGACTTTCTAGATAGTGTATTGTAAGATACAATATTTCTAAGAATAAAAATCTTTTCTCTTTCATATCATATATCTCGACAAATACATCTCGTTATCGAGATGATCAATTAGAGGTTTGTTCAACATTTAACTTTTTCCGATAGATTTTTGAAGTGCACTTGGTGTTCTAAAGGTTGCAACCTTATTATATACACTTTTTTCTTTTCTTTTATCAGAGTCAATTTACTATTTTTGCTTTCTGCGGGGCCCCAAGATTTGAAATTCACAGTTGAATTTTTTTGGGTGTTATTTGCAAACTTTCTTAGCCGTCATCTTCCCCTTCGTCGTCATTGCAAGTAGTCGTCAGTCTTCATTGATCATTCACTTGCTTTCATGAAACCCTAGATTTCTTAAAACTAAGATTAAGAGTTTAAAATATTAGGTTTTCTGATTTCCTACCTGCAAATGGGCACTTAAACTTGGACTCATTCTCATCTTTATTGTCTTTCTGTGTAATTTCATTCTAACTTCATAACCATCTCTCTCTCTCGCTGCATTTCTTTACAGGAAATGAATTTTTATGTTTCCTGCAACTTCGACTGCTCTTTCTCTCTCCTCTCTCTCCAGGAAATGAAGTTTTAGGTTTCCTGTAACTTGAATTGCTCTCTCTCTCTCTCTCTCTCCAGGAAATGAAGTTTTAGGTTTCCTGTAACTTGAATTGCTCTCTCTCTCTCTCTATATAAATATCTGTCGCTCTTCTCCCAGTGAAACTGTTGGTTTCTCTATGAAATCCAGCTTTTTATGTACTTTTTGTAGTGTTTGAGCTCCTGAAGCAGAAGCCTCTGTTATTTAAGCTCTGGTTCTTCTGGGGCGTATTTTTGTAGGCAAATAACGAGAGGCTGTGATTGTGGTATTTGACATGAGGAGCAAGAAGGACCTGAAGCAGCTCAAGCTTGCACTTCCCCCTCAGGAAGCCCCGATCACTGATTTCTTGTAAGTTTGTTTCTTTGAGATCTCCTCCTTTTTCTTGTAAAATGGTAAATTGAGATTGGGTTTTGACATTTGCTGGGTTTTTGCAATACTGAAGATCCACATCTTCTTCCATGAAATGAGAGAATACATTGGTTTTCCTTTTCATTTATTTCTTTAAGTGTATTATAGACTTGGCAATAGTTTGGAGGCTTACTTTTGAATCTTTGGCCTATGAAGTCCGTTGATCTTTAATTGAGTGCTTGAACTGAAAGTGACAAAATTGGATATAATGCAGTTCGTATTCCTGATTTTCGAGAGCGTCCATGTACTTAGAAGTTATATTCTTCTAATGTTGGGATGGTTGCTAAAAATATAGGTTAAATGAGCTCCTTCATGGACTCAAACATGAAAAGCTTGATGTGTAATAATGCATAATACAAATGGCATCCACTGTAAAGTGTGATCTGTTTGCAAGGTCAGTGCTTCTGCCAATTCATTGCGGCAACATGGCTTGTACCATCTTAACAGGGTTCACTGATATATCAAAAGCAAAAGAAAACAGTGTTTCATAGGTCCTTGAGGTCGGATTTGGTTTTGGAGATATTGAGCCATGATTATTGGATATTTCAGGACTGCAAGTGGAACTTTTCAGGATGGGGATTTGCTCTTAAATCAGAAGGGGTTGAGGCTGATCTCTGAAGGCAAAGAAACCCAGCAAGTAAGTTTCTCTTATTCCCTCTGGTTTTCTTTTTCATTTTTTCTATTATTTGTTTTTTGCAATTTTAGAGACACCAAGCTCCCTTCTATTGCACTTTGCAACTGTTGAACCTTTAGAATGAGATATCAAATGGTCCCGAATTAAATGCCTGGAATTTGTCATTCTGTTTTCATGCAAATGAAAAGTTTCTTCCTTACCTGAATAATTATGGCGATTCCTTACTCTACTTAGTTTTACTGCTTGTTAAGATTGAAGGGCATGTCTCAGCTGATTTTGTTAAGGGTGCGGTTTGTATAGAGCCTAGGCTCTAAACAATCAAATTAGAGCCTACCTACAAATAGTGTCGAGAAATATAATTTCAACATTGGAAATCTTTGTGATAGCCTTAAAATATATTTTTATCTTTATTTATAAATTTAAAGTTTAAAAATGTGTAGATCGACATATCTATGAGAACTTGAAAATATTGAAAATTGACCGTCCAAAAATGCATTGCGCAATACACTATTTCGAAAACTTGAAATTCATTTTTTCTCATGTCCATGTATTTTGATGTTGAGATGATCAATTTGAGGATATTTGGGCATCAAAACAATCGCTTCTAGTGAAATTTTTGAGGTAGGCTCTAATTTGATTGTTTAGAGCCTCGGCTCTATATAAACTTTTCCCTTTTGTTAAAAGTTGCCTGTGTCCATATTGTCATTTTGTTTAGAGAAACATGTTCTATTTGAACTGGCCGGTTCACCTGTTTGATTCTCTTTATATCAGTTCAACAACTCTTTTTCTTGAAAATGTGAAATTGTTATATTCATGAATACCACACGCGGTTCAATATGGTTGGTTATGTGCCCACTTTTTTCCTTGTGGCTCGGTGGGTGATTCCTCTGTGTATACATAAGTTGGCAAATTTCCTATTATACTAAACTTATGGATATTGTAATGGCATAGTATTTATAATTTAGAAGTATTGAACAAATACATGAAGCTAGCTGGTGCAGTGTGTAAGCTTCATGCTTTATGATGGAAGTAAAGATCTCGTTTCATAACAATGTCATCATTATGAGGTTGAAACCCAACCATTGTGGAGCAGATAGGGTGGCTGGAAAATTAGCATTCGGGAAGGGGGTGGGGAAGAACAGTGATGTGGTGTAACTGGACTGGACCCCTCTCCTTTTCCACTTCAGGGTGCTAGACATAGACTAGGATAGGTATGACTTGATCACAACCAGGTTATACCCCTGAATCCGGTTTGACTGATCTCCAAGACACAAAAGGGGGTTGGATGTGGGTAAAGTTCAAACTTATGTCATGAAAATGGAGCAGGGTACCCAAACTTATGTCATGAAGATGGAGCAGGGTATGGTCTTTCTAAGCCAAAAGAAGTTAAACCATTCTGTGTGGTCTAGTGCTACATTTAGTACCACTGGTTTAAGAGGCTTAAATTCAATGGAAATTTATCAGGACACACTTCAATTATCAGCTCTTCTGACTCATGATTACGTGTCCTTTGATGGGCTTGTTGAAATTAAATCACAAGAAATAGATAAGATGTTAAATTCTATTGGGTGTCTTTTGATAGATTTCCCTTATTTAAATTGGAAATCATTCATTGATAACTTACTGTATAGAAATGTGTCAATCTCTTAGGGCATGTCTTGTATTTCCCAAAAAGCTGAAACTGTTGATATTTGGGAGTTCTGGAACACTTGTGTTATAACTTGTTTGGAGGTTCTTGAATATAAAGATTAGGCTTTCACAAGGATCTAACAATCTAACAAAGCTTCTTAGGGATCAGGTTTCACGGCATCACACACACAAATACAGAGAGAGAGAGAGAGAGAGAGAGAGAGAGAGAGAGAGAGAGAGAGAGAGAGAGAGAGAGAGCAATGGCAAGGACAGAGAGAAGAGAGGAATGGTGATGGCAAGGAAGGAGACGAGAGGGCGGCTAGGATTGCAAGGAGAGAAGAGAGCTTGAGGAGACAGAGAAAAGGAGCATGAGAAGAGAGACAATGTCAATATTCAGGAAGGAGAGAGAGCAGAGAGAGGAATGGTGAGGAGAGAGAGAGTAGAGAGGGGAATGGTGTGGAGAGGGAGAGTATAGAGAGGAATGGTGAGGGAGAGTGATGAGAGAATGGCTAGGATTGGGGGGAGAGAGTGGAATAGGGCATAAGAAAATAAAAGTGAGCGAACTTCCTAAAATGGGGAAAAGCGAATTTCCTTTTTTTTGGGTTGTTTTTTGGGGGGGGGAGGGGGGGTTGGAAGTTGCAAGTTCTCATTTTTGAGAACTCATATCTTCCTAAAGCCAATTTGAGAAACACTTGAGCCTATTCTCTGGATTCACTAACCCAATTTGCTTTGAGAATCAGTTGAACCTAAGTCACCATGTGACACATCCATATGGTAATGAATATCAAATTTTCTTATGTTACATGACTCACATTATTATGTTTCTGGCATTTCATAAATTGGGTTGGTGATTTCTTAGAAAATTTTCTTTATTTCATATTTGAAATTTGAAGTGTCATTGCCAAAGCTTATGCAATGATTAAACTTCTTTCAATGGTTTGAGAATGTATTAACATTAGAATTAGATCCAATGTTATTAGGTTGGACCAGCTATCGAACTGGTGAGGGGTCTAGTCCATTCAAAATTGATCCAACCACTGATCATAGCAATTTGGATCCGATTTAAAATAAGAACAGAGAAATAAATAAAAAAAGCCAAAAAGTATAATATAAAAGATAATGCTGCAGATCATCCAACCTGTCTGAGCTGGCTGTACCAATGAGCCAAAATGAGTCAAACATCATCTTTTTAACTTTTTTTGTCTGGTTTTTTATGATTCCCCGTTTAGATCTTGGAGACTGCACTGGCTAAGGGACTAGTCTGCAGGTGTTGCCTGGTCTTAATATCAATGATTAGAACCAAGCATGCAATTTGCATTAGATAGTGTTAAATGGTTGCTTGTGTCTCTCGTTGCCCTTGTGTTTCTTGCTGATAGTTGGCGAGTCTCCATCAGTTCTCTAGTCTTTTATCATTATTATTATTTTCTGGCTTTTACATCTAAGAGGAGTACATGTCAATTTACTAGACTATAATCATACCTATGATCATTGAAGCACACATGCAATATGTTTTCCTATATTGGTCATTTGGTTCAAAAAAAGAAAATATTGATACTTTTTCTTCAAATATTGGGTCGTGGGATGGTGCTACTACATATATTGAAAGTTCAGCTTTTTGTGTGAACAAATTACTCTCCATTGTTTGTACTAACTATTAACATTATCTATTATACATTTGTGCTCTCTCGGCTCTACTCGATGGGTCTTATGGGTTTGTTTCACAGTAACAGATGTGCACACATACATACATGCACATTATGTATGTATGTGCTGTAAGTTTGAAGTGTTCCTGAACAACAACCTGTAGCACCTCACCACAGCTGCATGCTACGCTGCAATATGCTACTACAATACTACCCCTAAAAGTTTTGAAGAAAATAAGAAAGTGAAACATGAAAAGAAAAGCCTCAAGCTACTATCCTTAAAACCAACATTGAAAATAAGAAGAGTGTGAACTAATAGTAACAGGGTGTTCCCCATTACTTTTTGTTCAACTTCAGCTAGTAGTAATAAGGTATCCCTAATATTATTCTCTTGTACAACTTTTGGTATTCCTGCAATTCAAATATGATCATGACATCACTATAAATCTTTGACTAACAACAGGCAGGACGCAACAAACCTGGCTGCCTAGTTAAAACAAGAGTTGTTCCTAAATAGCTTTTTTCTTCCTTCAATGTAATGCTCCTAAGGTATTGCACAGGGGACGCAAAATTGGGGGAAATTGCTTCCCTCATATATTTCAGTGTTAGGTATAGAAGACATGAATAGTGTTTATAAAGTTGCAATAAGAACTTCAAGAGTATTTGCATGTATTTGACCAGCATGATTTATCACTTTGTTCTTTAAACTAAAATTTGGTTAATATATTGTTAAGCTTGTCTATTTATCATTTTTCACTCTTTGGTATGGTACATCGTTCTGAGTCTTTTATCACTATGTCACTTAACTTTCTCTCGTAATATCTTACATTTGCAGACTTCTGAAGGTCAAGAGATTGATTTCCAGTTCAATTTGGAGGACCTAGAGACTATAAAAGTTATCGGGAAGGGAAGTGGAGGTGTTGTTCAACTTGTTCGCCATAAATGGGAAGGAAAATTTTTTGCCTTAAAGGTCATTATTCAACAGGCAATACTTACCATTAATTTGGGTGTGAGACATGTTTTAGTTATTTCGTGTTTCAACTTTCAACAAAATGCAATGTTTTGAAAATGGAATGAAACTGGTATTTTTAAGTTTGTCCCACTCACAAAGCATCACTTTTTCTGTGTCCATCAAGACCTTAATGGGTTCCAGAGCTGTCATCCAAAAGAGCCACTCATCAAAAAACTGGCCATCACCTAAAATGCTGCTACCAAAGCTGGTTTTCTGATGGCATCCAGACTGATGGCATCCAGACAAGACCTTAATTTTTGGAAAATTTTAGTGCTAATAAAGTTATAATAAAAAAATTGAATAGGTGAAATTTTGAGATTTATAAATCTTTGGTAATATATTTTGGTTTAATTTATTATGCTGATCAATATTTTTTGAGTAAAGTACTGTTGAAGGTCATATGTTGTCATTCATGCCTCTTGGAGTGTATCATGTTGGTTTTGCTGTTGTATTATTGTCCCCAAAGTGATTCATAAATGGTATAATCCTTACTTGAATGATGATTGCATAGCCTAAGAATATGTGTGGTATCTTGTGTTTGATTTTGGGTTATGCATGAGTCTGGTGCCATATGATATCTTGTGTGTCTCCTAACTCTAGTCTAGAGTCTTTCTGTAGAAATTTGAAAGTATGGTTTGTTTGTTCACCAAGTTCTAGTAACTAATGTCTAAGACATATGGGAAGGTGAGTGACATTTTCATGCATAAGTTTTGAGGTGAGTTTTCTGACAACTTAATTCTGCGGGTGGCACTCAAGGGCTTTGGTATTTCTATCGAGATTGTACTAACATTGGTAATTTTTCCTCAGACTTGAGAAAAACATGGTTCATTACTTCATTTCTAACTAAAGAGTTGAGCCATTTGCTACACTCTCAAATTATAGAACAGTGATCTTTCTCTACTGCAGTAGAGGGTGTGCCTTTATTTATATACCAGAATAACACATAAAAAGGTCATATAGCCGCATTGCTCATTTGGCTTCTTTGCACAGTAATATAAGATGTAGCAGTAAAAGACATGAAACTAAGCTGGCATATTCTTTTAATATATATAATATTGTTATCACATAACATTTGAAGAATTTTATTTCATTACTCAGTCCTTGTCAAAGCTGTTGGAAGGAAATACTCTAAAATTTCTTTAGATTTTATATGCCTTTGAGTTTTTTCTCTCTCTCTCTCTCATCATTTTGCAATGCTATGATTTGGATCTAAGCTTATTCACCCATTGGGAAGCCTCATTAATGTTATATTATATCCAATTTGATTCTTGTTTGCATCAATAGATATTCCAATGTCATCATCAACTTGTGTCTTTACATGGCTTATAGTGATTCAGAATATGCTAATCTACAGCAGTGCTAATAATGCATCTTCCCGCATTTGATACTTTTTTAAGCTGTGCCATAATTATTTCTGACTCAGAAAAATTTGTTCAGGACTTTTTGGAAGATGCTAACGGGTGAATTTTACAGGCAATCCAGATGAATATCCAAGAGACTGTTCGTAAACAGATAGTACAAGAGTTGAAGATAAATCAAGCATCACAATGTCCACATATAGTTGTTTGTTATCACTCATTTTATCATAATGGGGTGATTTCTCTCGTTTTGGAGTACATGGATCGTGGATCTCTTGCTGACATTATCAAGCAAGTGAAAACAATACTTGAACCTTACCTTGCTGTTGTTTGCAAACAGGTTAGTATGTGGATCTCTTTCATTGAGCTAGAAGCATTGGTTCTTGAAAATGTACATACCCATCCTTTGTGTTTCTAAACGACCTTTTGCTTGTATGTCAGGTCTTAAAGGGCCTAGTATATCTGCACAATGAAAGGCATGTAATTCATAGGGATATCAAACCATCAAACTTGTTAGTAAATCAGAAAGGTGAAGTTAAGATCACAGATTTCGGTGTGAGTGCTGTACTTGCTAGCTCCATGGGTCAAAGAGATACATTTGTTGGCACTTACAATTACATGGCGGTATGCGGTCACCAGTTATTAAATTTATTGTTCTATGATATAAACGAACTTACTTTTTGCAAGAGCTTTGTGGCTGTCCTTGGTATTGAATGGTTTATTGTCTAAATTCCAAAACAAAAGAAAATGATTTTTTTTCTTGCCCTGGAGTTTCTTACATTTTTCTTTCATTTTGATTTGCAGTCATGGATTATTAAAAAATAACTCTTTATTAAATGACGAAATATCTTTTGCAGCCAGAGCGAATTAGTGGAAGCACGTACAACTACAGTAGTGATATATGGAGCTTGGGTTTGGTTGCACTTGAGTGTGCCATTGGCCATTTCCCTTATGCACCTGCTGAACAAGAAGAGGGAGGCTGGTTGGGTTTCTATGAGCTTTTAGAGACTATTGTGGACCAACCACCACCTTCTGCTCCTCCAGATCAGTTCTCACCTGAGTTCTGTTCATTCATTTCTGCGTGGTATGTGTAAAAAGAGAGATATTGCTGCTTGGCATGTTGTTAATTTTCTAATTCTATTTTTTGACTTGTTGAATCGCATGTGCCTCTGCTATTGTGGTCCTTGAGGTTCCATATCTTATTTGGCTCTTGTCCTATTTAGTTAAGTTCATATAATGCCTGCTTGCTTCAATTGTGTAGTTATAAGCTATAACAAGAATTTCATGTCTCTGAAACTCTCTTCTCCCTGCAATTTGCTCTGCTCACTACAATTGATTTTGAGCTATTGTTAAATAAAATGGTGGCAGCATTTATCTTCAATGTTTATTTCGTAAATCTGTGCAATAAGATAGTAGACGATCCATCATCCAGTACATTGATTCTTTATGCATTGTTATGTCATTCCTTACACATCTTTATGATTAAAACTTTTAATTAATGGGACTAATTTGACAGGTTTCCTTGCTGCACGAGAAAATATTTGATCATTCATTTTTGTTCCTTGTTTTGACGCATATATATGTTAATTGAAAGAAAGAACTGATTCTTATTTACAAAAAATGAGGAAATAAATAAATACAAAATGACTAAAATACTTTCAAATAATTTTATGTAGGATATAAAACAGAGAAATATGTTGGGAGTATATGTGTTGACTGATCCTAGGTTGGACGGTTTATGACCTTGATTATGTCTAAAACTCTTACCCCTAGGCATGTGACACTGCTGAGAAGGGTTTACGGTAGGGTATCCATTGTTGAGGTAGGAAAGAGGCCTAGAGATGATGTTTGTAGGTCAGGAGAACTGTGTGGTCTCTTGTGTGCGGTTGTAGGCATTTGAGAGCAAAGGCCAAAACCTAAACAAACTTCTGCAGGAGATGTACACATGAAAACCACATTATTAGGAAGCAATCCTTTAGAGGGACACGTGTACATGTGCATAAAGGAAGCTCCCTTTACACAGTGATGACAAGTGAATGACTTGCTCTTACAGGGGGGGGTGGGGGGGGAGGAATTGAAATCCACATTCTATGATCATGGTTCTACTGTTTATTGACCAACTTTGGCAAGCTAATCATGAGCCTCTGTATTGAGATTGTGGGTCATGGGTGTTTGTTGGGTTGGATGAGAAAAAGTAGTCGATCATAGTTCTTGGGTCAAGTGGAGTGCCCCTTATTGTCGCTAATTTTGACCAATTAATGTTAGTCTACTTCAATATTTTACTTTTAGTATTAAAAACGTTTTTGTTTTTTTTACAAATTTTTCAGAATTTTAAAAATTTATTTATGCGATAAATTCATTAAAAATGGTAGTTTTGAAGTTTTCATAACTAGGAAGGGCACATGTGGGGACCTAGGATCTAGCCCCCACATGTTTGTGCTACCCAGGAGTGGGATGTGTGGTCTTGTGGGGCCTACATGATGTATCTAGGGTGGCATGCCTTACTTATTTTATTTTTCACTTTTAGTTAGTTGGGAAATCTTTTAAAATTAAAAAGATTTGATTTCCTATTCAAGTGAGAGTTTTAAAATAAAAGATTATCTTTAACTTCCTATAGATTTTGGAAGATTATCTATACCATTGTAAGTCTTTTGGGGTTTGGAGAGGTATCTTTAGTTGTGCATTCTAAGTTTTGAGCAACAAGCTTCGAATTTAGAGTGGGTGATGGTTGCAGAATTTAGTTTTTGGGCAACATATCATATGGGCTCTCGTTTATGGATGGATCCAGTTTTCATGACTTGCCATGCGGGATGAGTGGGAAGTGGTGAGGCAGTGCTGTGTTGACAGTTTTGGAGATCGTAGAGGTGGACTGTTTGATAGGTTCTGTATGCTACTTGGCATTTTAGATGAAACTTTCATATAATCTTCTATGGTGAATAATTTGGTCTAGGAAATGTAGTGCAATGGACTTTTTCTAGTGAAATCTTTTCTAAGGCCCTTGGTTTCATTCTTTGGTGAGCCTTTGATCAATGCTATAGTATTTATGGAATGTACTTTCTCCTCTAATACCCGTGTTTTGAATGGTTGATAACTCTAGATAAGGCTCTCAAAAGTAGACATCTTCAGCATCGAGGAGTACAATTTCACAATATTTGCTTGATTTGATTGGTGGCTGAAGAGGTTGTTTACCTTTAGCTAGGAGCATGTGGGCATAAGCTCCAGATGTAACCCTTCCATTGAAAGAGTTATGCTCAGCTACAAATTTTTGGTGTACTAGGAAAGAGAGGAATATGAGGATATTCAGTCTCTTTATGCTTCAGTTCCATCTCTGTCTATGATGGGGGCGAGAGAGGATGCGATCTCGTGGGTCCTGGATCTTAGGGATTTTCATGTAGCTGTCCCTAATGTATTTCATGTATTGATATATCTCTATTGTCGTGCACTGCCGTAGCTGCAACTTGACGTATACTTCAATGACATGGTAATTTTTAGTGTATGAGTTTGCATGAAAGGATTAATTACCATGGCTAAAAAGGAAGTAAAATGTATCATTAAAATTCCTGTCTGAAAGTGCTTTTACTGAACTCACTATATTATTGGTTACAGCATACAGAAGGATCCAAACGATAGGATGTCAACTCTCGATCTTTTGGTTAGCATATGACTTGTTATTGTTTCTTTCCTTGTATTTATGTATACTGGCTTAAAGTTTTTGAGCTTATAAAATGGTTTTCTTAATGCCTTCCTTGTCATCTACCAGGCTCACCCCTTCATCAAGAAATTTGAGAATCAAGACATTGATCTAGCAATTCTTTTCAGCAGCTTGGAACCTCCTGTAAATTTTTCCAGGTGAGAGAGAGAGAGAGAGAGAGAGATAGAGAGAGAGAGAGAGAGAGAGATTTGTGGCACTGAATGTAGATGACTGATAAAATTGTTGTTTCAGTAAAGAGATAGTTACGGGCAGAAGATAGTGTCCCATAACATTCAAATGAATGACAAATTGTCATCTTAAAGCTCTTTAAATGGTGAATCTTGCAAATATAGAATTGGACTCCATAAACGACCTCCCATGTATCTGGCATTGTATCAATGATGCAAATCTATATCTACAAACTATCTTTATGCATGCGAATTGAGGTATCAAGCGAACGAATTGTGCCGTAACATTCATTGAGGTAGGAGCACAACATGCATCAGGTGCGCATATGCATTCCTGCTTGCATTCTTTAACACTCGGTATGTTATGCATATTTATGAGAAAGATGCATGCACTCGCTGTTGTTTACATCAAGCATTGGCACTCATATGTGCTTGTTGGTGTCAGCACGACGTGCTCATGTCTGCATTAGTTTATGTTTGCATATGCATGTTGCTTTCTTGTATGGGTAAGAGCCTACTAATTCTTCCATGTTGTCAAAATATGTAGATGCATCAGTTTAGGTGAGGGGGGCCAAGAGTTCAAACTCTTAAAATTTGTCCCAAAAAGATAGTTGCCTTTGTATTTTCCAGGGTCAAGTGGGCGTTATGCGTCAGATTTGTGATGCGTGGTGGAGGGATTGGATGGCGTGCATATGTCGTTAGAGTTGTTAACGTGCCGGGCCCACCCCAGCCTGAAATAATGTGAAGAAAGGCCAGCCTGGCCCAAAAGTTGAATCAGGTATGGCCTGGGTTGGTCCCAAATCTTGCCTATGAGGCCCCAGCCTGAAAAAACCAGGCCAGGCCCGGGCCATGCCTTCTATAAATTGTTGGAAAATTTTCATTTTTAAAGCTTATGGAATTTTTGGGCCTGCCCATTGGGTTAGGGCTGGGGCCCGGCCCAAAAATAAGCCAGTCCCACCCAAGCCGGCCCAAATTGGGCCCTACTTGAACCCAGCCTGAATTGGGCCCACCCCGTTAACACCACTATGTGCCATGCATTTGTGCTAGATTGCCTCTATGACTACACGAATGGATGTGTATTCCTTGTGTTTTCATGAGTTACTCCACATACTCGAGGGAGGAGGAAAGCTGGTGTCTTCCATATGTTCGCATGAAGTCTCCACGAGAGAGTGAGTGTATGTTTTGGAAAAGCAATAGCTACGGTTTGTATAGTTAGGCTCTAAACAATCAAAATTAAAGCCTACCTTCAACTAGTGTCGATAAATGTGATTTCAATATTGAAATTTTTTGTGATGGCCTTAAAATATATTTTCATATTTATTTATAAAATTTAAAGCTTCCAAAATAGTGTAGATCGACAGCTATGAAAATTTGAAAATCTTGAAAATTGACGGTCCAAAAATGCGTTGTAAAATAAACTATTTTCAAAACTTGAAATCCATTTTTTTTCTCATGTCCATGCATTTTGATGTCAAGATGATCAATTTTGCAGATTTTTGAGGTAGGTTCCAATTTGATGGTTTAGAGCCTTGCCTCTATATAAACTTTTCCCTTCAAAATAACATCGCATTTTTTGCAAAAAAGTGTGTAATGTTATACAAGAACTGTAGTTGCCACAAAACAAGAATGTTATTAAGGAAAATATCAATTAAGGGGTCAAAATCTTTTATGAAATTACTAAAGGGCTCAAAGTTTGTAATTAAGATTAGAGGGTTCATTTTCTAATCATTTTAATTTTCGTTTCATTTAGGTATCTCTTTGAAAAATATCTTACCCAAATTGTTTATGTTTAGGCTTGGGAGTCTTATACAAACATAAGCATTTTAGTAATTTTGAAAGTGAAAGTGTTTTGATGCATCTGTCCTTGAAACAAATTCAATTTCCAAGAGCAAATTGTAAACTATGGGCGAAAGGCGAGGGCAAACATAATTTAGGCATTCAATCACATTGAGAGTTAGTTTTGTGTCGATGTTTTAAAAAAGGATCAGTGGGGCGGATTGTTCACCCATTGAACCACCCCAACTGGATCAGCTAGATTGCCGATCCAATGAAATTCAGAAAATAAAAAGAGAGAATAGTAAAAAATACGTTATATAGCATATTGTGAGGAATCTATCTTACCTCGAATGAAATAATTATTTTTTGAAGGTTTACAAAACAACAAAAGGGGGTCGAGAGAAGGTTCGAATCTCGAACCTTGAGTTAAAGGACTGTTAGCCATAACTAATTTATACTATATACTTCCTTTTTTTTTTTTTATACAAAAAGTACTATTTTTATTGATAACTACAAAAAGTATTTATAGTATATACTTCTTATGTGATGAACAGCTGGTTCTGACTAAGAACCAGTATGGTCCGAACCAATTTCTGATCTGAATCGATGATTTTTTAATAAAAAAGAAACACTCGTTCAATAGTCAATACCAACCAGTTTGGTGGGTATACTTCTTCTAGTCAGCTAACTCACCGGAAAGAAAAAATGCAAAAAGTGACCATAATGTGTGCAACATGGAACCATTGTACGACAAGTAACTTCAATGGTCTGTTGTGAGCAATCGACCGTTAAGATGAACCGTTCCTAAGCTCAGGTCCATCGGGGCCTCTTTGAGCTGAGGACTAGTTCATCTCAATCACCAATAAAACAAAAAAAGAAAAAAGAAAAGAAAAAGAAAAGAACAGAAAAAGTTCATCTCAATCATCAACAAGTTGAGAAAAAATAATTAACATTCTGCGCACTAAAATTCTTTTCTCTTTTGGAAGGTCAACTTGGTTATTGAACTTGGGATTGAACATACTATTTGTTCCTAAATTAATATTAAATTTGTTCAAAGTAGTTCAATGATGTGACTCACGTTTGAGATGTATTGTTGCTAACATTTAACTGCTTACCACTCAAGCCCATGCCCATGCCCATGCCCAATTCTTAATTTTTGTTTTTATTTTTTAAATGCTAATGTGGAGTGACCATATGAATATCAAGCAGATCCTGGCTATGTGCATGAAGGTGGAGTTGCACAACCAGCAACCCCAACGACATAATAAAATTTGGTCCAAAGAGTGGATGGAGGGAGAGAGGAAAATGAGGGATGAAATGACAAGGTGGTCCAGATGTTCACTAAAAACAATAACATCCCTCTGAAAGAATCACGACATGGCCCACCTTAGCCTATAGGTGGGGCTAGGCCCGGCTCCATCTTAGGCGTTAATCTAATAAGCCAAATACTAAACTAGACCCTAATTTTAGGCGTTAATCTAATAAGCCAGCCAAATACTAGAGTCATTGAAACGACCCTAAAATAAAATACCTAGCTTTTAGTTAGAGGAAGAATACCATCTTAAGAATTAACCTAAAAACAAAGTATCTAGCTTCAGCTAGAAAAAGAATCCCATCTTAAGAATTAACCCAAGTCAAAGTGGAAAACAGCCGCAAAAAGTCAATTGAAAACGTTGACAAAAGACTAAAGCGGAAGGATAGGGTTCAAGGTGAGAGGAGGTAAGATGGAAGGGGTGCCAAGAAGGGAGGAAAGCGGAGGGAAAAGTACCTTTAGTTTAGCAATGTGTCGGATCAGAGTGACACACAACTGTGGGTTCTCATATGAATAGCAAGCACGTCCTGGCCGCGGTGGAGGTGCACAACCAGCAAACCCAACACACATCAAAATTCAGTCCAAGGAGTGGATGGGAGAGTCACAACAAAAAGAGGGAGATAGATACGTGAAAGGACAATGTGGCCCAAACGTTTCACCAAAACCTTTCTTCGCCCTGCCCCTTCTTTCTCTCTCTCCAATATGCGGTATAAAGCATCCATCTTAAAGATATATACAAATAGATGGTCCATCTAAAAATAAGTATAACTACTGTCCAATTTTTTTTTAATATAATTATTATTTGTAGTTTTAAAAAAAATATTCATTTTCATGATCTCCATGTTAAAGATTATATATTCTCTAAAAACTAGGATCAAATTATATTTAAAAAATATATTTATTGCCAACCCGCATTTCTACAATATACGGTCTGGCCATATAGAAACTGCATCTTTAAGTAGAATCCATAATAAATGGTTATTCTGATGTTTGAAAATCCTCCGATTAATCATCTTGATCGTCATAAGTATGGCTACAAAAAAGATTTCAAAATCTTGGAAATGGTCCTAAGGCGTATACTTTAATTTTCTATGCCCCCACAAAAAAAAAGAAAAAAAGAAAAAAAGAGAAGGGAGGGGAAAGTTCTTTCTTGAAGCCTAAGGGTGAGCACATGGTCTACTCCATGTCATGCCATGTGGTATCACAACAGTAAATGAGGCTGAATCAAGAGTTTTATCAAAGGGCCTTAAATTGCTCATCGATATGGATGACCATAAGGTTATTGAAGCTGACTATTCAAGTGTTATTTCACGAGCAATAAGAGAAGTGAAACACAGTGGGGATTAGGAGGTTTTCTTTGATGAGATTTATTCTCTCTTATTTATTTCTTCTTTTGAATTGTCGCAGATAAGTAACCTCTGAGACTGATGCGCTTGTCAAAGGGAGAGTTCACAAATCATCGTTGGTGATTTAATCTCTCGTATAATGTCCCAGTGTACTTATCTTTGAGGCAATGAAATTCTGGTTAATATTTAAAAAAGAGAGAAAGAAAGAGACCCTCGCTCTATTTTTTTTTTTTCCATGGAAAGAGGACCACGCTCATCCCTAATAGAACATAAGAACATGGGAAAATACCCACATTTAAGGGTACCTTATCTCCTTTCATGTGTGCCTTTGAGATAAGGGCGTGTATATGGTGGTCTATGGGACCACATTGTATATTTTGTGCCACGGACAAAACACCTAGTTAGGATATTTTTATGAAGGGTGTGGTTTGTATAAGGTCGAGGCTCTAAAGAGTAAGCAATCACAGTAACGCACACATTCAAATAATGTCGAAAAATGTGGTTTCAATACTAGAAATATTTGTGATAAGCCTTAAAATATATTTCCATATCGAATTATAAAATTTAAAGTGTAAAAAATATTATAGATCAATGAGATATATAAAAACTTGAAAATCTTGAAAATTGACGGTCCAAAATACATTACAAGATACATTATATCCAAAGCTTGAAATTCATTTTTTTTCTCATGACCATGCATCTTGAGGTTGAGATGTTCAACTTGAGGATATTTGGGCATGATATTGTAGTGAAATTTTTGAGGTGCATCTTAATTTGATTGTTTAGAACCACTTATAATTTTTTTTTTCCTTTTCTAAATTTAAAATTTGTGAATCACATTCGTCACCTTGTGATTATTGCCAAAATAAGTAAATTACCATTAAAAAAAAAACAGTAAAAAAATGAAGAAGAAGATTTAATTTACACACTGCTATAGGAAGAGTAATGTCCTGGAAGACGCGCTTGCGTCGGTAACACGTGCCATTTTGTATGTTTTGAGAGAAGTAATGAAAAACTAACAAGTTAACTTCAAAAATAAAAAAGATAGATAAACAACAAATTTTTTTTAGCGCTTAAACACTTGTGGATCTGATCCTCCATCAAAAGGACAATCAAGATCCTAAGGTCAATCCCATCAAATGGGAATTTAATTTGGAACATTATTTGAATTTTAAATCGAGAATCATTAGTTGCAATGATCATATCAGTATGGGATTTTCTACACTTAATAACTCACAAAATAATCTAGGTTAATGTTAGAGCCACTTTCTACACTCAATAACTCACAAAATAATCTAGGTTAACGTTAGAGCCACTGTTAAATGTTATTTGAATGTTTTTTTTACCTTCCATACCTTACATAACAGATATGAAAGCGAAAATAAAAGGGTATTTTAGTCTTTTATATATTAAGTTATACTATTGACATTAACATTATTTATTTTTGTACTCATTCCCCAAGTAAAAAAATTGATGTTTTTTACCAAAATATCCTATATTTTTAACCCATGTTTCTCTCTCAAAATGGGGTGCCTAAACTTTGCTGGTGTGGTGAAAAAAGTCAAATCGGCTTCTAATATTAAAAATGTGCTGGTCTGGCACAATATATGTTGGACCGGCTTTTACCAAAATGTACCGGTCTGACAGAAAATGTGTTGGACTACCTTTTGATATTAAAATTGTGTTGGTTTAGCACACAATGTGCTAGATTGGCTAATATTGAATTGTTCTGGTTCGCCACAAATTGTCAAACCGGTTTCTGACGCCCAAAGTCACCGTTATCATCATCATCACTATCAGAGCTTTTTCCTAATTACTTGAGATTGGTTACATGAATCTTAGTCCGTAATTCTACTCTAATGAAGGTCATAGCTTTCGTGAGGCTGTCCCAATATCTTTTCGTACTACTTCCAACCATGTCCTTTGAGGCCTACTCGAGCCTTAAACTTAAACTAACTCCCTCCTTCTAACACGTGTTGTACTATGTCTGCGCTGCACATTGCCAGCTCACCTAAGTCTACTTGATCTCATCTTATTGCCTATTGGTGCTACACCTAAATTCTTCGGAATGTAGTCATTTCGAATTCTATCCCTTGTGTTTTGCTACTCATCCATTTCAACATCCTCATTGCATCTACACCCATTCTATGAGTATGTTGTTTCTTGATTGGCCAATATTCTGCCCCACAAAGTAAAGTTGGTCTCACATCTTGTCTTATAGATTTATCCCTTTAGCTTCATTGGTATGTGGGGATCACATAAATCTCTAGTTGCACATCTCCACTCCGCTCACCTAACTTTAATTCTATGTGCGTCATCTTCTTCAATCTCTCAATTTTCCAGGATTATTTACCCAATATACCGAAAGTGCGTTCTTTTTTATCGTTAATCTTAATTACTTCCTTGTAGATACTATTATTACTAAACTTGTATTCTATATTCTCTGTCTTAGACCAGTTAATTTTAAAACCTTTAAATTCTAGAGCATCCCTCCAAAGTTCTAACTTTGTGTTGATGCCGTTTCGGGTCCCAACATCAAAACTATGTAGTTCATGAACAACATACACTATTGTACCTCATCTTGTAGGTACCTAGTTAAGTCGTCCATAACTATGACAAAGAGGTATAGGCTCAATGTTGACATCTGATGTAGCACGCTAGTTAATGCCCCTTCGAAATATTACTGACCAAGTCGATGTAGTATCTAGAGTCTCATTTCTTTTCTAATTCCTACCAAATCAAATATCGAGGTACTCTATCATAAGCTTTCTCTAGATCAATAAAAACCATGTGGATGTCCTTTCTCTTCGTCCTAAGCTTCTCAATCGATTGCCTAAATAGGAAAATAGTATCAGTTGTTGACCTCCTTGACTTAAAACCAAATTGGTTTTTTGCACTCGTTTCATGCTTTAGTCTTTGCTTAATCACTCTCTCCCATAACTTCATAGTATGGCTCATAAGTTTGATCTCTCAACACTTTACACAATTCTGTATATCTCTTTTATTTTTGCAAATAGGTACCACAATACTTTTCCTCAATTCCTTTGACATTTTCTTTGTTCTCAACACGTTGTTGAATAGCTTGGTCAGACAATCAATGTCAATCTCCCCCGTGCACTTTCAGACCTCCACTGGGATAACATCTAGTCTTAAATGTATTATGATATTCAAATTATGTTGGACCAACATATTTTATGTCGGATAGGCTTAGAGAAAGAAAGTGGGAGCTTGATAAGCAAAAGAAAAACATGGGTTAAATGTGGGGGGGGGGGGGGGGGGGGGGGAGGGGAGGGGTAGGGTTAAAGTTAAATAAAATTAATTAGTTAGTGGTGTAGTAGTAAGTAATAAGTAAGTAAGTAAGTGAGACAACAACCAAACCTTAAACT
>NW_006499905.1:2323286-2344856 GCF_000471905.2 Amborella trichopoda | reverse complement strand
CCTTATACTGTTGAGGAAAGGTTCATCTAAGAAATCCTATGGTGGAGAATGTTCCCACATGGGAGAACCCTCCAACTGATCATCTCGACCTTGAGATTAATGAACATGAAGAAAAAAAAGAATTTTCAGTTCAAAACATAGTACATCTTATAAAAAATTATCTAAACTGTATGTTTTCAAGATTTTCAAGTGTTTATTGATATGTACTATTTTTTAAATTTTAAATTTTCTAACTGAAGATAAAAAGAGATTTTGAAACCATCATAAGATTTTCGATGCTAAAACAATATCTCTAAGTAAATTTTATACGTGCACCTAGCTTCAACAGTATAAGGAGGCAACCTTTTATATATATATATATATATATACACGATGGATTTTCTACGAGGGAAAAAGTTTATATAAGGTTGCAACCTTATACTGTTGAAGTAAGGTGTACCTCAAAAATTCTACAGTGGAGAGTGTTTAGTCATACAAGAACCCTCTAATTGATCATCTCAACCTTGTGATGAATGAACGTGAAGAAAAAAAAGAATTCTAAGTCTAAAAAATAGTGCATCTTGTAACAAGCTATTTGGACCGTCTATTTTTTAAGTTTTCAAGTGTTTCTTGATCTACTTGATCTATATCATTTTTGAAATTTTAAATTTTATAACTAAAGGTAAAAAGGGATTTTGAAGCAATCATAAGGTTTTCTACGCCGAACTGATATCTGTAAGTAAATTTTATAAGTGCTCCTTACTTCTATAGTACAAAGAGGCAACCTTATACAAACCTCACCCATCTATGAGTCAGCCAACTCTTGTGTACATATTCGTCCCCTTTCTAAAATTTATCTTAAAGATAGATTTTTTATCCAAATTTTTAGGGATAGATGATGCCAAGGCAATGATGAGTATAAAAATAAAATAAAATAGAATTTTTAAATATACTTTTTTTAGGGGGTATATTTTGCAGTGTCCGTAAGTTATTTTCATCCGTTTCACTTACATGACGTCCATTTTAAAGATGGACGTTCTCTTCATCCAAAATTTTTCCTATACACATTTTGTTATATAATAGGAAAATTGTTTCATGTAGGCTGGGCCGCATTTCTATAATATACGGTCCCTAGGTATAAAGCATCCATCTTAAAAATGAATGCAAATAAGTGGTCCATCTAAAAAAGATTGAAACGAACGGCACAAATGTTTCTTAATAGAATTATTATTTCTAATTTTTAAAATTTATTTATTTATTCATATTCCTTGAAAATAATTAAGTCCAAATATCCATCTCAAAAATAAATTTTTAATAGGCTATCATTTCTACATATAGAAATCGTGTCCTATATAGTATACGTATTTAAATAGTCTTTTGACATGAACCTCCAAACATGTGTGTAGGCAATTAGGCTCCTTAAGATATACGTGATAGTTCTCGCTCTCTCTCGCACACGCACACAAGATCCACCAAACATGTGTCTAGGCAATTAGGCTCTTTAAGTTATATATGATAATTCTCTCTCACACACGTACAAACACACACAAGCATATATATATATATATAGAAATAGCTCGCATAGCCCCACTAGACTACATCTATATATGAGCCCAACGATCTAGATTCAATCTGGACCGATTTAAAGTCCATGAGTGCATTTCGTATTTGAATTTTAATTTTTTCTAACCAAATCAATTGCAATTTGAGCATGTGTTATTTAAAAATACGATAATCCAATAAAAATATTAAAAAAATAATTTACAAAAATATATTGATCAAAATATCTCCAAAACTTTTTAGAGGTATTTTGGTTAATTTATATTTTGTAAAAAAGCTGGCGTATGCCCACTAGCCTATAGCTACATATGAACCCAACAACTTAGACTGAATTTGGGCCAATCTAATAATCACGATTGTATTTTATATTTAAATTTTTTTTTTATAAATCCAAATCACTTGAAATTTTAAACGTGTGTTCTTTGAAAATAATATAATCTAATAAAAATAGCAAAAAAATAATTTACAAAAATAAATTGATCAAAATACCTCCAAAACTTTACAGGGGTATTTTGTCTAATTTTTTTAATCTTTTTATTAAATGCGCATTGATGAGAAGAATAAACTTCGAAAATTTCATGTGATTTGGATATGTATAAAACAACTAAAATTAAAATACGAAATAAGGTTGTGACCGCTAGATCGGCCGAGATTGAATCCAAGTCGTTGGCCTCATATGTAGCTGTGAGCTAGTGGGCATATACCAGAGTTGTCGATCCAACTGATCTAGGTGGCCGATCAACATCTTTGGTTGGGTTATCTACCCCAATAATTTATATTTTAGAACGGGATTGCCTACAAAGAGACTATTTATTTTTGGTACATAGGGGTCACAATCATTCATACTCATTAGATGTCAAATTGAATGGCCTCGGATGAGTCGTAAAGTCGAAATTTTTTTTTTTCGATCTATGTATCTATTTAATGACACTCTTACTACCACCTATTTTAAAATTTAAGAGATAAAAATGACATAGACCTCCATATACAAAAGCTAAACGGCCCTAAATCTTTGAGGTGACACGTGTTTGGGATGTGGGACCAAATGCACAACTCGATCCGGTAGGACAACCAAATCCTTTTGAGTTGTACGCGTTTGGGCGGTGGGACCAAATGCACAACTTGATCCGGCAGGACAGCCAAATCCTTTTTCCTTACACCTCAAAGCGAATACTGTATTTGAAAACTGGTGCTGGTTGGTTTCAATACCACTGGCTCTTTTGTAACTTTTCCTAAACTTGGGGCACAGATTTTTAGAATCACTATCCTACGAAAGGAACCAATCATACACATGTTAACACAGCTTGAGCCCATAGAATTTGCTTTGGTCCATGCTCTCTTTTTGTTAAGAGCGCAACACTTGGCAATCAGAATAATGTGACTTGGATCCAACCTTGGCAAAACGTCCACATGGGTAGATAAGTATGGGAAATGAGTGGTGGAGCTCTAACCAAATATGCTGAGTACTTATCCAGTGAATGGCTAAGTTTTATAGCCTATCAATAATTAGTACTATTTTGGGTGCATACAGGATTTTAGCCTATCTCAATTAAGTGCTCTTGGCCCTCTGCTCAATTAAAAGATCTTGCTAAACTTGAGGTTATGTGTTTTACTTGCTAAAACGGGTGGACCCATTTGACCTAATTAAGTCATATAACTTGGAAGATTGGGGTTCTATCTATTACATTTGAGAGTGGACCCATTTAACCTACTTATGTACTCAAGGCTTGGGAGAAATATTGGGGTTTTAATCAACCCAAAAATGACAGTCGACCCACATGGCCTAATTTAAGTTCTCTACAGTTTGTAGTTTTAGGGTTTGATTAACCTAAAATTTGATCATATTACTTACTATAAGAGAGCTTTGGAGCTAAGACACTAATATTGCTGCCCTAATGCCCTAATCATTCAGGCAAGGGCCCAAACCCTAACCCATATGGTCTAGACCTAGCGTTGTACAACTTAAAAGTTTAAGGTTTCAAATGACTCATGTAAACATAAAGAGACCTTCCAAACTTGCAAAATTAAGTTTTGAATTACCCCCAAATTGGTTGGGTCTTCTATTTGAAATAGATACATCAAATCATAAAAAATTTAATGTTTGGAATCAAACTAGAATTGATCTTTGAAATTCAAATATTTGGGGTTCAAACAAATAAAAAAAAAGTGGAAAAAATGGAACATGGGTCCCAATGTCCTACTCTTGGTTAACCATAAAGTGTTAAAAGAAAGTGGTTAGCTCAACCCAATAAAGGCACTTGGGACACTTCTCCTGAATTGGGGGGGAAGCTAACAAAAATAAAAATGAGGATCTTGAGTTTGGAAGTATTGTTTAAAGACACAATTCCTAATATTCAAGTGCCCTCCACCGCAGGGCAAGAATTATACCTTGGGAGAGAGAGAGCACGGGGTGGTTAAGGGTAAGAAGAGGGAGAGAAAGAGTAAGAGATAGGGGGCGGGTAAGGGTAAGAAGAGGGAGAGAAAGAGTATAAGGTTGAGAGAGATAGAGAGAGAGAAGGGGGCTTTAAGGGTAAAAAGGAGAGAGAGAAGGGGGTGGTTAAGGGTAAGAAGAGGTAGAGAAAGAGTAAGAGATAGGGGGGGTGAGGGTAAGAAGAGGGAGAGAAAGAGTATAAGGGTGAGATAGATAGAGAGAGAAAAGGGGGGCTTAAGGGTAAGAAAAAGGAGAGAGAGAGAGGATAAAGGCACTAATCTAGTTTGTTTATATTTAAGTAGGGCCCTTAGTTGGCCAGGTCCTTGCCCATGGGGCCTTGGGCCTGAAGCATTGAATTTCTCCCAAAGGGAAAGTCGGTTTTTTTTAAAAAAAAGGGTGGTGGTGAGTAGGATATGGATGAATTCAAGGCACAAGCCTTATCCCATGCCCTCTTTTTCCTAGTACAAAGGGAGACGATGCAAACAAAAGAGGATAATGCCGAATCTCAAATGTAATTGAATAATATTGAACTTATCCTCATTCCTCCTTTCAGTCTCATTGTACGCCATCAACCACTCCATCCGCATTACATTCTCCCATATAACTCCTCCGTTTTCCCCATTAAATATTATCCATGCACCCCCCCAACTTTAGGTATAAACAATATTTATCTTCTTCCCCCCATAAAAGCCTTTGTCGATCCAAGTGACTTTTGGGTATGCATTTGACAGGCTATGGAGTGAAGTCCTTTGATTCTAAGAAAACCTCTCTCCCATTTTCCTCACACGCATGGTGGATTGCAGGCAAAGGTGCAAGTGCAGATCAAGTCCTAGAAGAAAACTCTTCAGACATGGATGCCCCTTCCCTTGTCAAACCACCATACAACCATGGGATCATGGATGACCATGAAGAAGATGATGATTTTCTCTCTGATTCTTTCTCTTCGGATGCCTCGGAGGGTTCCGCTCTCTCCTTGTCGTCGTCGTCGTCGTCCTCGGATCTCACGGAGGATGCAACCTCTTCATCGTCTTCGCTGCAGGAGTCTTCCTCGTCTTCGGATCCTCTCACCGATGAGCCTCTGTACGATATGTCGGATCTCATGGCGCAGCTGCCCTTCAAGTGAGTAGCTCCAAAAGACATGCCTCCTTGATGTTTTGTGCAATCCTGATTTTAATTAAATTGCATGATTTCGATTTAGTTCTTTCTTATTTGGAAAGAAACTAGCATGGATCCAAATGTCGCAGACTAATTGTATCGAATCTACTCTTGCAGGAGCGGGCTCTCAAAACACTTTGTAGGAAAATCACAGTCATTTATATCTCTCTCAAATGTGAGATGCCTTGAAGATCTTGCCAAGCCTGAGAACCCTTACAGGAAGAAGTTGAAATCCTGCAAAAGTTATGGTGGTGGATTAGACTGCCATAAATCATACTCTTCAAAGATATGCACCAAGACCATCACAAAGAAGACTTCAAGAGGCTCATGTGGTTCTCTCACGACTAGAAGGAACAGCTTCTTGGCCACAAGGCCATCCATTCCTCCTCAAAATCACCTGTAAAACCCCACCCCACAACCCCCTACAGCAATAAGAAGACACCTTCAAGGGTCATGGGTGTAAGTGAAAAGTGGTAGTGGGGATTGATCTTCTTGTATTAATCCCTTTTGCATATTGGAACATGTATAGAATCACAAGATAAGTTATAGATTTTGCCTCCATTTATCTATCTCCTCTCTTAGGTTTCTTCATATTTAAGGGAAGGATCAGGATCATAAAGCATTACTTAGGTATTTCTGTAAATATACACATGATAGTACACTCTTTATTAGAATATTGGCTTAAAGTTCCATAATCCCTATCTTACCTTTATTTGATGTGCTTCTCTGCCTTCAATAAAAAAGAATATGCTTCTATGTCAAGCCATTGTTCATGTTAGAAAAGGAGATCAGTAGTTACAAACAAGAGATTATTAGAAATAATGTTATCATTTGGAAGTTCTACATGATAACATCACCAAAGAAGTCCAAGAGATGGTTTTAATGAAGGAAGAGTGTACAAAGAGATTTTTTTTTTTTGGGTGTAGATGGAAGTACAATTATTAGATGTCAAATTGGATGAATTGGGGTGAACCAAGTAGTCCCGAGAATATATATATATTTTTTTTGCTTGTAACTTCGTGTCTATTAATGTACAAAAGAAAAATGGTCTCTATATAGGTAATCTCTTTACTGCAAAATTAATATAGAAGAAGTAATGTTATGGTTTAGAACATGATCAAGTAGGCTTTACATAATCTTATGTCATATACGCAACAGCTATTTTCATCATTCTTCTATCCAGTTCATAGGGAGGTATATGTATAGTATATGGTACACCATCGGGACATCCATCCTTGGAGACAACGATGGCTTGTGGGGTTTAGACATAGTTCCTTATGATGAAGATTTTCTCATTGGGAATGGACGGCCATTTGCGCACAAGTTACCTTACACCAGAAGTGTATAATGTGCTTACATTCTCATGAAGATATGATTTGATACAATTACTGCTGTAGGTAATGAGGAGCAAGTAAGTTCTATGATATTATTATTTTGGTTTTCAATTGCTATCAGATTGTATTTGTACAAATGTTGTTAATCAATACGAAAAGATGTAGCTTGTGCGTTGAGTCTATCCTTTCTTTTTCTTATTGATAAAACTGAAGAAAAAGTATAAAATATGGGATTGTATACAATAAGAGCATTTATTTTTTATACAAAGTAGGCACAATTATTTACAACCATATGATGTGAATATGAGAGCTTGGGTGTATCACAAAAGTTTGAAATATTTTTGTTTTGAAGTTTGAGCTTGATAAAAAATAAATGGTCTCTTTATACTTTTCGATAAAACATTACTATATACCATTGGGGTAAAGAGGTTACAATCAATCATATCCATTGGATTAGAGATTGGGAGATGGGGGTGTCACATTGATGAAGCTCATAATCCATAAAAGTATTTTGACGCATTGCAAACTAGTGGCTCGATTGTGGCAATAAAAATGGGAGAAAATAGAGGAAACAAGTTTTCATTGTATGTCTCAGGAGAAGCTTACATAGAATCTATTCAAATAGTCACTGTCCACCCTATCCACACTATAATAAATGATAAAGTAATTAAAAAAGTAAGGCTTCGCTCCAAACCTTGATGAAAGAGGTAATTTTGGTGTCGATAATCTTTATGATGATTTTATAATATATTTTTACCCCTAATTATACAATTTAGAGTTTCAAAAATAATGTAGATTTTTAACCACTTAAAAATCTTGAAAATAAATAGTAAGATAATATATTATAAAATACATTACTTGAAAGGAGTTGAATTTATTTTATTTTATTTATACAACTCAAAGTCGAGATAAATTTTCTAATATCGAAACAACTGTTTTTTTTATGAGTTTTTAAAGTGCACATTACTTTTAGAAGCTAATTTAAAAGACTTAACAATTAAACCAATTGAAGAAAAGATAATGCACTTATCTCGAAGAATAAGAATCGAAAGAATTATCGATACCAAGTCAAATACCAACATAAATGAAAAGCAAGAGACATTATACTCCTGCATGAGTAAATCGGGTAAGATAAATTTTAGAGAAAATTACATATAGATTCATTATAGTTTCCGTTATTACGATTAAACTAAATAGTTTCCGTTATTACATCAATGTCCGTTTTTTCATCTCAAAACATATTTTTTTAAAAAAAACGACCTTACCCTTTTTTGGTTGTTGAATAACTGAATTCAAGGGTTTTTTGGTTATTTAACAACCGAATTCAAGGATGTTTTGATTGTTCAACAACCGGAAAAGAGATTAGCTCGTTTAAACTTCCCGCTATAGTTGTACTGAAATATATTTGAATTCGGTTTTTCAACACCCGAAAATTGTATTTTCGATTGTTGAACTACCGAATTTACAATTTTCGGTTGTTCAATAACCGAAATATTGCGAAGCTCGTTTAAAATTCCTGGATCAGTTTCTTTTGCTTCACTAGTCCAGGTATTTCTCATTCCCCCATTTCTGACTGCCTCTTACCTTTCTGACAATCAAAACAACATATTTAGATTTGGATACAAGTATTTTGACGGATCATAACTGCATTTGAAGCATTTTGAAGGCATTTGATGGATTTATAATTTAGAGTGAAGGTATGTATAATCGAATTTCTTGTTCGATTTTTAGAAGTTAACATTGTATAAGATTGTGATTTAAGGTTTCATACTTGAGTAGAAGCGATTGATTTAGGGTTTATGTAACAATCTTAAACTTTAAAAAAAAAAGAAGAAAATAAACTTTTAATACATGATGATTCGTTTGAACATGATGGTGTTTAGGGACCATCGCTACTTTTCAAAGCTTTTCGTTTAAAAGCTTTGTGTTTCCTTGCTCTTGCCACGTACGTGGGCTTTAGGTGTTTAAAGCATAAACTAACGCTCACACCTGTAACGTAATAAAAGCTTGAGGTGTTTAAAGCGTAAACTAACGCTCACACCTGTAACATAATAAAAGCTTGAGGTGTTTAAAGCGTAAACTAACGCTCACACCTGTAACGTAATAAAAGAATAAAATAATATGTTAGTAGAATTTAAATTCAGAGAGGTGAAGACTCCTATCTTAGAAAATTTTGAGATTTTTTCTTTGGTCGAAACACAGTGAACTCCTCTCTCGAGCCGAATTTTTATCGGAAGCTCCCTCTCAAATATTTGTGAGTAAGTGACATCGTCTTCCTGAAAAATAGTCTATTTTTAATAAATAGTGATATTTCCGTCTAGGATCTTTATTTTATCAGTTTTATGTGTAAGTGACCTCATTGTCTCGAAAAATAATCCATTCTTTTTAAAAATAAAATGAAATAATTATTTCTGCTTATTATCATGAATTTTAGGTACGATAAATTTTATGCGCACACGACCTCATTATCTTGAAAAATAATCTTTTTAATAAAAATTGTGATATTTTATCTATGTTAGAAATTTTAAATGCTGTAAATTCTTAGAAAAATAAATTTATTTACTTTTCTTGGCTATTGTTAGAAAATTTTAGATACTATCAAATTATTAAAAATAAATATGATATTTCTGCTTTTAGTAAAATTGTGATATTTCTTTCTACTGTTTTGAATATTTAGACATTGTAAAATTCATGTGCAAATGACTGTCTTATTATTTAAAAATTGACATTTTTGCAATTGATTATAGGATTGTTGTGAAATGTTTATTTGTGGATTGATATCCCATAAATTGTAATAATTTCGTATTCTTGAATTTCTATAAGAGTTTTTCTATACATATTAAATTGGCAATTATGCTAGAATGCCTTTACAAACTGCTACCTTTCTAAATTTGAGCCCAAAATATTTGATTGGTTATTTTTGAAATGTTATAGAGAGGGACTGTTATTAATAGTTTAAGTGAAATTCATATTAATGATTTCAGTGATATGTTGAGTACATGATATTGCTGCTTTCGAATGTTTAAAGAGATTTAGAAATAATTTATGTATGCAAGTGGACTCATCCGGTTCGCCGGTGAGGTATAAGTGGACCTATCTGGGACGCCGGTAGGGATTAAGTGGACTCATCCGGTACGCCGGTGAGGTATAAGTGGACCTACAGGGATTAAGTGGATCTATCTGGGACGTCGACAGGGATTAAGTGGACCCATCAGGACGCTGATGGGGTATATAGGTGACCTACTTGGGACGCCAGTAGGGTATTTTGTGAAATTCTTTGAATTATGCACTGCTGTTAAAAGTGTTATAAGCATTTCAATTACTTGGATTATACTTAATTATGCAATTATTGAAAGTGAAACTGTTGATGCATTTCTGTTAATAGATCTCATTTTGGAAAATATTGATATCTTTCAATCATGATTATTTTTAGGATTATGATGATCACTTACTGAGTAGCCAAACTCATCAAACTATGATAAACATTTTTCAGGATAGCTGCAGTTTCATTTGAGTGCTCGTCAGGATCAACTTTGGGAAGATATTGAAGTTGTGCTTAAACTTTCTTTTATTACTTTTTAAAAATTCGCCATTGTAAATTTGTCCTAAAAAGAGATGTATATATATGTTTTGACTGCCACATCTTAGGAACATCAGTATTGTAAATTCTTGGGGTGTGACAGTTTATTTGATGGATTTTACAGATTCTTTAATGACACATTGTTTGAGTGATAGTTGGGATTTTTAAGAAATGCAATTATTTGGGGTTTGTAATAACTGTAAATTTGGGGTTATTTTTAGTTCTTGAAGGTTATACATGAGTTATTGAGTTATGTTTCTTTTTTATTAATTGTTTAAAAATTTCTAAATTTGGGGTTACTGAGAACTACAAATTTGGGGGTTTTATTAGAACTCGAAATGAATTAACCGACAATTTGAAATCAATAGCTTAAGATAGCTAAATGTGTCGTTGGATGTTGCCTTTATATTTGAAACTGTATAACTTATGCTTTATTGGGTTTGCAATTTGAAATGATTAGTTTATAACTAAAAATTTTGGGGTTTATATATAGTTGAATGGGTTTGTATTTTGTGACTGTATATAAATGAATCCGTATGGAATTTGAAATCTATAGCTTTATATAGGACCCTATGTTATTGGATGTTGCAGTTGTCTTTGAAAATGTATGAGTTATGCTATGTTGGACTTGGAATTTGAAAATGAGTAGCTTAATACAGATTGTTAGATGTTACTCTATGTTGTTGAATGTTGTTGTCTATATTTTGTTGTAATTAACATTTGGGTTATAATAAATGCAAAAAACAATCGTTGTCTTTAATTTTTTTCCCTTTGAACCAATATCTTAGTTGTCAGAAACGGTGCCTCAGTTGTTGATTTTTTTGATTTCTCATAGCTATATCGGCTTATAATGAATGGGTGTGGGTTTTGTAAGTTGAAATTTCTTATAGCATATATTTTGAATAGGTACATAGATGGTACAAAGATGAATACGTACATAGTTGGTATAGAACATTGTTTTGGTTATCATATAAGAACAAAAATTTTGCATTCATTATTTCATGCCCATTCCATTGTTAGTGATATATGATTTACTGATATATGGATTGGATATGAGTTGCAATGTGTTAGTAACTCCATTTATAATTTGGCTTGCTATTTACCTTGAACATTTTGTAAATGCTTGTAGGTTTAGGAGTATATAGGTAATAAATAAGTTTATGCATACTATATGTAAATATGAGTCGTATTTGATATGTAAATTTATTATCATATTCTTTTGTTAGAGTAGTATTCTATATACAAATGCATGATGCAATTTTAAAATACATGATGAGTTATTTTTGTCTCAATTTCAGTGAATATGAGTCGTGTCCATTCAGAGGGGGATACCCAGGAGGTCATCAGAACCCTAGTTTGCTACAGCTTCACCCAAAACATTCATCATATTTCATATGGGAATGACATGTATAGGCATATATTCATATGCTCTTTTCATTAGTTTGTTATTTTTCAATAAATTGTAGTTTGTTTCAACATCATATGGGAAATACATGTGTATATTTATTGTGACTCATATGTTTTCTCTTTGTTGTACTCCATGAAAAACATGAAATTAGAATCGATGAGAAGACTTTTCAATTAAACGATTGATATATAACCAATGAGCAAGTTCAATTAGTGAACACGTCTGGGTTGGGTGCTCTATCTATCATCCTCCCAAGTCGAATTGATCATGCTTTGGTCGCAGCCAATGCAGAGAGGTGGTGTTCTGAGACAAATTCATTCCATTACAACATTTAAATTGGTGGAGATGACACCAACTTTATTTGATGTGTACGAGATTTTAGGACTGGCTGTGGAAGATGAGCCTGTTCTATGTCGTCCTCTTAGTGACCTCCGGGAGTTCATAGAAAACAATTTGGGTATAATCACCACTGGAGGCAACCTGACAACCATTAAGCATTCATGGTTGAAGGAAAATTTCAGGGAATTGCCACCTTATGCAACCCCTGTGGAAGTACTTAGATATACTTGAGCCTATCTGCTCTTCCTCATCAGCGTTACCATTTTCGCTGCTGCGTCAGTTGCAACAGTGCCAACGAGATACTTACAAGTCTTTGAAGATATTGAGGAAGCTGGGAGATATGCTTGGGGTGCTGCAGCCCTCGCATTTCTTTATTGATCCTTTGGAAAAGCTTGTACATTCAAGCAAAGAAATTTTAGTTGTTCTGCCCCTATTATGCAAGCAAAGTTAATTTTTGTATAGACATAAGCATAATAGTTTAGATTACTCAGAAATAATATTTATTACTTATCATGTCTTGATGTAATGCAGTGTTGGTCTTATGAGCATATTATGCATATGAGGCTCATACTGCATAATATCTCTCCAAATATGCCTTGGACAAAAAAATGGGATCCATCAAAGAACTATTATGGCAATCCACATAACTTGATGCCTCCCATTTGACCAGAATTAGATAACCTCCAACCTAATGAGGTTAGTGTGTACTTTGATATTAATTACTTTCAATTGTATTAAAGTAGTTGTAGTTTTTATTGTTGACTAATTGCCGTATGTGTGATTGCATATAATATAACATGCAATATAGAATCTCTATTTCAAGCATGATGAGGACATTTCAGAAGATAGGCATCAGGCATTCGAAACTGCAATGTGCATAACGATGCTTATCTTTGACAATATTGCCCAGCCGTACATACCAGATCGTGTTTGCCGGTAATTTGGAGCTAAGCAAGGCATTCCAAGAAATCCCACTTCTGTTAGTAAGAGGTAAAGCAAATTGGGTAGCAAGATTGGCGAAATGTCAATTCAGACAAAATCCATAATTGGTTCTTGCCATGATCACATGATAGCAGACATTAAAGTCGATACTACCAATGGGTTGCCCTCAGAGGAGTACAAGGTCTGCTACAGCCGAGTGTCCCATCCTATAATACATAATGTCTCTAATCCACCAAAAGACATATTGCAACCTCAAGACCAGGAAGAAGAAGAGGTGGTTCCTGCACATGAACCACAATATATAATGAGACCTCGAGGATATAAAGATCAGTTTGTATGTTTATATTAACCTAAAAATTGTTTTCGTTTTATACTTGCCTATCAGTTGGTATGTTTATATTAACCTACAAATTGTTTTTGCAGGTTAGTGCAGTTCAGGCCAGTACAACCATGTTAGCAGAGGCACTTACACTTAGACAGAAGTGGTATCCTAAAGTTTATAATCGCGTTAACAATAAGTTTGAAATGCTGTCTAAGTTTGTGCCTGTCGACATGGTTGATATAGAAGCTAGGCTGAAAACATGACAATGTCAAGTTAATGACGAAACTGTACAAGAAGAGGGCGGACGAGATGTAGTGGGTGAAAGTAGTCGGCCTATAAAAGACTTGGCTCCATTCACACAACCTACAGTTGAAGAGCCCAAAAGACATAAGATGCGAAAGAAGCAGTATCAGCCGAAGAGAAGGCGGCCAGCATAAATATCTTATTTGGCAATGCAATGGTCATCGAATACATTTGTAATGTATCGAATACATTTGTAATGTTATGAAAGGATAATGTATTGGTCATTGAATACATTTGGTAATCCATTTTGGACTGCTTCATGGTTCCTTGCGATCAGATTCATAAGTAATTGAATGAGTTTGCACCATCATTGCTAAATATACTTCAAAGTTCCATTCCAAGGTGACCTTCATACTTGCGCTGAAATTAATTTATGTAATTCATTATTTGGGTGCCCCAACTACAGCCAAGACATTGATAGGTTTTGACATTTTAGCATTCTACATATGTTGCATGAACCATCTAAAACAACAAATTTACAGCCAAACTGAATGTGACGAAGACAACATTCAGAAGCCCATGAGCAGCATAAGCCTTATGCACATGGTTGGTAATGACCAACCCAATTAACGTATTGAATGCAACCAATAAGTGCATGGTGTAGTAACCACAAGAAGAATAAAAAAATTTAAATTGGATGTAACTCAAAAGACACAAAATGAGCCCAATTACGATTCAATCATGTATGATTAAAAAAAAAAATCTTAGAAAGCCTTTTGCTTGACCACAAATGAAATCATAACAATTTTGGTTGTTCAACAACCGAAAATCTCACTATTTTGATTGTACAACAACCGAAATAGTCTTTGCGAACAATAGAAGGTCCCTGGATGTTCGCAAAGACCATTTCAGTTGTTCAACAACCAAAATAGTCTCTACGAATAACAGAAGCTCCTTGGATGTTTGCAGAGAATATTTCTGTTGTTCAACAACCGAAATTGTCACCATTTCGGTTGTTCAACAATCGAAATGGTCTCTGCCCTGGATTTTCGCATAGACTATTTCAATTGTTGAACAACCAAAATGGTGACATTTTCGGTTGTTGAACAAACGAAATTGGCAGAATTTCAGTTGTTCAAAAACCGAAATCACAATTTCGGTTGTTGAATAACCGAAATCACAATTTCGGTTGTTCAACAACTGAATTGTTGACTACAAATATTCTAGAAGGTCCCTGGATTTTTGCAGTCAACAATTCGGTTGTTGAACAACCAAAATTTGAAGAATTTTGGTTGTTAAACAATCGAAATAACTATTTCAGTTGTTAAACAATCGAAATTGTAATTTCCTTCAATGTACCAAAATTGTACATTGAAGAAATTACGTTATGGTTACCATTAAAGCTTGATTTCTTCTTCCATTGCTTGTTATAAATCTTATATTACAGTAGTTTTTCATTGAATCATACTTTTGTTTCAATGCTCTTTTATGTTCTGATGGAACTTTATACACCACACCTTGAGTATGTGTAGTTTTGCTTGAAACTACATTACCTTGTCATTGATTTCCATAGTTTTTTATTTCCTAAATTTCCAGAGAGCTCTAATGAGTTTTAAACTTCATATTAGTCAGATTTCCTTCATATTAAAGGTCGAATAATATCTTGTGTTTCCATGCTCTACAATGTGTAATGCAGATTGAATCTTCTACGTCTACATCTCGATTTCTATAGAATGTTTTGAGCATATTACTAAGTTTTATACATCATATTCAGATCAACACCTAAATCACGCAATTCACACTAACAGCAAGTACAAAACAAGATTAACAACACCTAAATCACTCATTTCATTATTCATCAAATTGTTAATTCCATATAAAAACACAAGATTGACAACAAATAATTCACTCTATTGGTTCTTTGTATGTCCTCCTATTATGACCTACTGCGCCGCATCATTTGGACTTCATAGGCTTAGTGATAGGCTGTTCAGTCTCAGATCTTTTTCGTTGCTTTTTTTATTTACAGGGAAGGCATGTCGTCCTTGGTGGCAATGCTGTTCAGTTGAACATACCTATCAACTCAATATCATTCGGGTCAAGCCCAAAGAGAGTTTGAAAGGCCCTTTTAAATGCTTTCATTGCGAAATACTGAAGGCAGAACGCAGTGGGATCCAAATGCATATGATTAATAGCTGCAATCCCATGAGTATACGGTATGTCACTGAGTTACCATTTTCTACAACTTCATGTTCAATGAGTTAAATCAACAACGTACTTCTTCCCAAGATAGTGGATCTCAAGCTGTGTATCCATGTCGGATATAACTGTGTGCAAAAATCTAGCCTTCATCTTTCGCAAGTCCAGTAATTCTTGGGCTTTTGGTACTAGCAGGCCGCTCCAATTATTACCTGACTCTCTCTTCTCTTCAAACCTGGTCATCAACTGTACCTTTATTTTTTCATACATTGTAATGATCTACTTCTCTTTAGCCGATATTATCCAAGCGTTGAATGACTCGGCTACGTTAGAGGTAAGATGATTGTGTCTTGTCCTTGGAAAATAGGCATTTGCCCAATATTTGGGAAGAATGTTCTTAATCCACTCATATGCTTCTGGGTCAACACACTGTATGCCAAACATAATTTTTTCAAACCCACTAATGGTCGCTTTACGGGCAGCCTTCCAAAACAACATCAGTAATACTTCGGTGTTTGTTGACTTCTTCATGAAGCCCTTGAAGTTCTCTCCCATATGTCGCATGCAGAATGCTGAAAAACACCTGGGAAAGCATTTTCTATTGCTTCTGGTAGGCTTTTCTGTCGATCTGTTATAATTGTTAAGACAGACAGATTAGAAAACTCATTTAATAGCTCACTCAGTATACTTAAGAACCAATACCAACTCTGGTAGTTCTCCTTCTCGACCACTGCAAATGCCAATGGAAAGAGCCCATTATTTGCATCTATAGAAATGACGCACAATAACATGCCTTGATACTTTCCTTTTAAGAATGTCCCATCGATACCAATTAGTGGTTTGCATCCATTAACCAAACCCATGATGCATGGGCGATAAGCAATGAATACTCATTTGAACCTGCTTTCATCTATATCGATGCGAACTTCGATTCTTGGGTTGGTTATTCGGAGCTTCTCCACATACAAGGGAAGGTCATGGTATTGTTGTTCATGTGAACCATCTATCATCTCTTTAGCAACATCTTTTCCCCGCCAAGTTTGCATGTAAGAAAGCCTGACACCGTGATCGCGTTGGACATCCTTTACAATGTCTTTAGCTTTAAGTTTTGGTTGGTCACTAAGGCGGGCTTTAATTTTCTTTGCCACCCAATCACTACGAGCTAGTGGCTGATGGACCATCCCCATTGGAGCACTACATGTGTGCTCCTTAACCATGGATTTCACTTTGAAGTATTTTGTATTGCTAACTTGTGAGCACTGCACTTGCCATGTGCATCCCTCTGCCGTAAAACTTGCCCACACCCATCCCAATTCACTTTTGTCAAACTTCAGAACAAAATTATTGTGGATTGCAAAATTAACAAGATGATGCCAGCATTGACACTTTCAAAATATTGCCTTATATTCAATTAAACCTCGTTACCAACTCCTCTACATGGGCTATCTAGTGGTTCAATATCCTCCATATCACGCTCTGGTACAAGCTCAGGGTCAGGCGCCACTTGAATGTTTTGATCTTGATCAGGTAAAGTCTCACGCCGACTGTTGACAAAAGATACAGTGTAAGATGAAGCAACAATTTCTATACATAAAAGAATAAAATAAACCAAATTACAGATGAAAAAGTAAATTGTAAATATACCTATTTCTTGAAGATGGACCATCACCAATAGATTCCCGTTTTGGCTCCATTATAGAGGCAATATATACAACAATTTTCGAAGATTCCCCTCTCAACATAAAAGATATATCTACATCATCACTTACATCAATCAAATCAAACCCACTAGAAAGACTTGTGTTGTGGTACATAATAGCTAATTTGTTTGGATCACACATTGTTAAATTACCTAAATGACTTTTTAGTTCCTCTAAAGAACTATTTCTATTGTATTTCGTAACCTTCAATTTTCCCCCTTTGTAAAAGATACGACCGTCTTCTGCATTCATCTCAAATGACCCCCCATATCGGAATACCAGTTGCACTCCCTCAATAACTATCGTCAATGCTACTGTATTAAATGAATAGTAAAATTTGTGTTACAATAAATTGATACAATAAAGAATACAAGAAATTTGGATATTTCTAACTACTTTAGGGTTCATAAAATGTGAGTATTACATAACAAATTGAAGTACTGTTAATAACGAAAATATCAAAAATAAGTTGACAAAAATAACAAATACTCAATAAACAACAAAAATAACAATTACTCAAACAAATACCAAATAAACAACAAATATTAACACAAACCAACAAGTTGAACAATTTTAGCCAAAGCAATAAATACAATGTATCAACATAATGCAAACAATAAATTTTTATACAAAGAACAAATAACTATACAAAAAAACAACTTCAACAATATTTTAACAAATATTATTTATTAATCAACAATACACAAAATTTACAAATATAAAATATAATATTCTATTAATTGTGACAAAATTAACAAAAAATAAGCAACAACATAAAGCAAGAGTAAGAACTGTACCAATCACGACCGTGAGCCAATCGTACAGGATACTGTATTGGGGGAAAGTAAAAAAGGTATGATCCACGTATGATACTGTATTGGATTTGTTTTCCCCCAACTTTATATATAAAAAAATTTCTTATTCTAAAACGCAGGGAATATTGGCAAGAAAATTTTCGGTTAATCAAAAATGGAAATCCACAAAATTTCGGTTGTTGAAAAATCAAAATCAAATTTTTGGTTTTTAAACAATCGAAAACCCTAATTTCGGTTGTCGAACAACCGAAACTATAGCGGGAGAGCAACTCCTATTTTCGGGTGTTGCAAAACTGAAAATCTACGGTTTCGGTTGTTCAACAATCGAAATTAGATTTTTGGTTTTTCAACACCCGAAAGCTCTTATTTCGGTTGTTGAACAACCGAAACCAGAACGGGAGGTTAAACAAGCTATTCCAGTTTTCGGTTGTTGAACAATTGATATTTTTTTTTAATTCAATTGTTCAACACCTAAAAAAGGGTAAAGTCATCTTTTTTTAAAAAAATCGTTATGAAAGGGAAAAAACGGACATCCTGATAATAACGGAAACTAAAAGGTGGATTCGTAATAATGCATATTATAACGAATATTAGCGTAATTTTCTCTAAATTTTAGGAACACAAATATTGGGGATTTAACCCCTTCAACCTATGTATTAACCTTAATAAAATTTTTTCCCTAATGGCACCCTCTATGGACTCGAAAAAAAAAAAAAAAACCTCAAGTTTGAATAGAGATCGTTCAATTTTTAGTGGATAGAATCTAAGTGTTAAAAATCTCAAAAAATTAATTTATTTCTTTTAAGAATAATCATCTATTGGTTATTAGGTGGATCCTAAATAGATTGAAAAAATCCTCTTAACTAGGTCTTCCGATTCAGAGGGTATACACTATGCTCCTAGGAGCACAATATATGCGCTCTAAATGAAATGTTAAGATATGCAAGACGAAAGACATTCAAGTAGCATGAGATAGGGCTCTTGGGGCATCTAGTGTCTATCCTCTCCACTGATCATTCGGGGTTATGGACGGTGGATGCCCCTTGTGTATGGCACATACTATACACCATACAATGAACTTTTGAGTTTGCGGAGATAACAATGCAGCTTTTTCTTTCTCCTTTTTATATGGTAAAGGGATTATATACTATAGGTTTTGTTTGGGTACTCCTATGCATGGAGTATTTTTTTTAACGCACTCAATATTTTTGGACACTTATTACTCTTAAATATAAAATAAAAATTTTCAAGCAAGGGCAACAATTTTTGTCATTAGGAGAGGTGGAATGATTATTTCTATAAGAAACTAGTAGCATTCTTTTGGTGGTTAAAAAACAATTAAGGAAAACAAATAACCCCCAAGACTAGACTTTCTATGCATGTTAACCCTCAACCAAACTTTTTTTCTCCCTTTTTTCCTCAAAATATATTTTTTAGCAAATACCCCCCAAGTAAAAACGGTACATTAGTTTTACAAAAATACCTTTTTTCATACATGAAAATTTCATTTTGGCGGGAGATTCACATGGGCTTATATGGGTAGCCGGACCGCCCTTTGACATTGCCAGACCCCGTTAAACTAAAAAAAGTGTCGGACCACTATTTGACATTGCCGGACCGCACTTTGGGCCGATTGCCGGACCGCTCTTTGGTAGTGCTGGATTTCATGGGCCTATTGCCGGACCGTCTTTGTTAGTCGGACCGTCACTATTTTTTATCGGACTGATATTATACTGCTGGACCGCCTTAAGAATACGCTAGACCGCCTTTTCGTGGGAAAGAGAAGAAAGAGGCATGGGTAAAAGTAAGGGAGGGTAGTTTAGACTTTTTTTATTTTTTATTTGGGTTGAGGGGTATTTGCTAAGAAAGTATATTTTGGGGAAAAAAGTGAGAAAAAAATTGTTGGTTGGGGGTAACTTGCATTGAAAGTTTAGTTTTGGAGGTTATTTGTAATTTTCCGAACAATTAATGTTCCATGTCAGTGATGTTACGCATCATGTGGATGATTCCATTCTCTACTATAGTTAATAAATATTTTTGTTTCTATCAAGAATTTTTGACAAAAAAATTACTGTCTTATAGGGTAAGAGTATCAAGTATTTAAAAATGTTGAGTACATTAAAAAAATACGTAGGAGTACCCTAAAAACTTGCTACTATAAGACCATTTATCCATGAGAAAAGTTTATATAGAGCCTAGGCTCTAAACAATCAAATTAGAGCCTACCTCAAAACTTTCACTAGAAGAGGTTGTTTTGATGCCCAAATGTAATCAAATTGATCATCTCGACATCAAGATGCATGGACATGAGAAAAATATGGATTTCAAGTTTTGGAAAAAGTACATGAGAAAAATATGGATTTCAACTTTTGCATGTGCAAGCCTATAAGAGCTTTCCATGCATCAACACTTAGGGCGCGTTTGTTTTTCTAAAAGATATTTTCTGGAAAGTTGAATGTTTTGTTCTGAAATGCTTAAATAAGTTCTGGGTACTGTGTTTGATAAGCTACTGGAATGTAAGAAAGTTCTAAGTATTGCGTTTGATAACATATATATATTAACAATATAAATATAAAGCTATAACAAAATATAATATATAATATGATTTTTTATATATTTTATTAATGTATATTTATGTTATATATAACATATAATATAATATTTATTATAATATAATATAAGATATTTATATAGTATATATTATATTTATTTAATATAATATTATAATTTATAATATTAGATTATATTATATATTTATATTTATTTGTATTAATATAATTCATATTATATAGTATATATTGATTACATAATATATGTAATATATAATATTACATATTATATATAATCAATATATACTATATAATTAATAAAATGAACATAAATATATAATATAATATTACAAATTATAATATTATATTAGATAAAATTATGTTATAGTAATATTATATCATATTAATAATACTAATCTTATATACTTATATTATGTATAGTAAATAGTGATCAACAAAAAAAGTTATGAAAGATTAAGTTCCTACCCCCCCTAGGAACTTAATCTTTCACTTTTAAACAAAGGAATAGAACTTTTGTTGAAAGATTATTTTATGAACTTTTCATGAAAAGTGTCAAACAAATGCAGAACTTTTTCAAAATATGAAATAATACTTTCATAAAGGCAAACACACCCTTAAGGACTTGGTGGACCACCAAGACCAATCCTTATTGCTTGGAGTAAAGGTGGAGCTAATAGACCATGGAGGGAGAGAAGATCATAGAAGGGGATTCAGCAAACATTATAGCTTGGAGTAAAGGTGAAGCTAATATACCATGGAGGTTGACTATATTTTTTATGAGATATGAGATATTCTCTAAACTTTAACTACTAAAATCCGCCATTGCTACAGGGAGTCTAATGCCGAGGCTAATGGTATTACAAAAGAAAAAAGTATGCCAATTTTAATTGGTGATTACTTCCTTCCAGTGAATTTGTCTGTATCTTGTAACTTGGTTTTTTTTTAATCAAAATTATTTGCTAATGCTACAAAAAAAAAAAAAAAAAAAAAAAA
>NW_006499905.1:2306268-2323218 GCF_000471905.2 Amborella trichopoda | reverse complement strand
AAAAAAAAAAAAAAAAAAAAAGGAAAGACGAAGAAAGACTTGAGCCTTGTTAGTCGATCCTAACAATATAATATAATATAATGTGCTAGATGTGCACAACACATGCAGTAGAAGCGATTGACTGCTTATTTGGGCTAGGCAGGTGTTATTGATTAGTAACAATCAAAGGTAGGTTCAAATTGTGTGACTACTAAAGACATTGGCTTATGTAATCGTCATAGGCCCTACCAGAGTGGGTGAATGCACATGTAATGGGGCTGTTAATGACTTTGTAGATACATGTATATTTAAGTGCACATGCTTGGGTTAGGACTGATTGGGAAACCCCCCTTAATAAGATGATTAATATGCCATTGATAATGGATAGTGATGGCCATTCATGCCTTAATTGCCATTTAGACAGCTAATGTGCACATGTTTTCACGCATGTGTGTGAGTGTGTATACCTTGGCTATAAAAATCCCTTTTGCGGGTCATAGATCCATGGATGTACATGAACAAATACAGTAAAATAAGAGCAACATATGCTTTCTTATGCAGTTTGACAATAGCCATAGTAATTGTAGGAAAAATTAATAAAATACTCATGAGACGTTAATTATTTAATATTTTATCCATTTAATTTGATTTAATTTCAGACTACCCGTTAAAAGACATAGGAGTTGAATAATGCATATCTCATGGGTTTGATAAATTTCCCTAAATTATAATATAGCTTTAGGTGTAGCTCTTGGACCCACCACTTGGAGAATTTGTACAATTATTTTTCTTGGCTTGTGTAGGAACAATGCCACCACTGATTTGTGTCCAATCACTTTGGAACCGCACTTGTGTAAAAAGGATTGTCTAAATACTGTCTATTTGGTGATAGCCAAAGTGAAAAAGAATATGTTTTTGTTGGAAAGGAGGGCGGGCGAATTAGGGGTAGAAAAGTTTTATGAACTATTTATTGTTATTGGGGAGAGTGCTTTATCAAGCTTGTCCTTTTTGCGCATTGTAATCAATATACATAAATTGAGCAAATTTATCTTCAAAAGAACAAATTTCTCGTCAAAATACAAAAAAATAAAAATATTTCAAATTTGTTTTTGGGCTCTATGTACACAGACCAGAAGGGCCCTGTATACACCAGAGTTGTATTGTTTTAGAGCTAGAAGTAAATTCGGAATTAGATAGAGTGAGAAAACAGGTAGAGAGAGAGAGTAAAATAATCTAAAAAATGGGAAAAAGGAGCCCATATATAAAGGTTTTGATGGCCTTTCGAAGTGACTTATCACTTGTAACTGGTGCTTTAAAAGTCAACAATTTTTTATTTGGGTTACTTATCTGGATGCGGAATTAGTAGGGACTGAATCGATTATCGAATTATATATTGGTCCTGGCCCGGTTCTCCCCTTAAAACACCATTTTTCACTTTTTTCTTTAAGCCTTTCAAATGTTTTTTGTGGTCCCCCAAAATCCCCATCCATAAACCTCTATATTAATTTTAATTTTATTTTTTTGGATCATCGATTCGAATGATTCAAGAACGATCTGGATCACCTATCCATCCGATCTAAACTTGGATTGAAGGTAGACGATCCGTTTTATCGACCCGTTTTTTTTTTAAATTGCTTGAAACATTGCAACTGTTCAGTATGGCCTGTGATGGTTGGAAAGCCAACAATTACCATCAACAATTAGTAACCATTGGATGAGGCCGTTCAATAGCTACAACCATGGGCCAGATCTCCTAACGGTCATCACGCACATGTGTTTAACAATTACCACCCAACCTTCACGCCTATCGCATTCAATTAGTTTTCACAGTGGTGGACACACTGCCTACCGTGCCGAAAACTCATTTCCATGACCAGTGCAAATGCTCAGGCGATGGGCGCCCTATGTGCCAATGCAAGTTTGCATGTCAAAGTGCAGCACCATCACGTTTCCTTGCACGTTCACACGTGTGCTACATGCGCTTTGCATAGGCCTTCTCTCCGTTGATTCTTGAAACATAAGTGAAAAGTTTATGAACTATTTATTATTATTGAGGAGAGTGCTTTATCAAGCTTGTTCTTTTTGTGCATTGTAATCAATATACATAAATTGAGCAAATTTATTCAAAAGAACAAATTTCTCGTCAAAATACAAGAAACTAAAAAAATTTCAAATTTGACTTTTGGGCTCTATGTATACAAACAAGAAGGGCACTGTATACACCAGAGTTGTATTGTTTTAGAGCTAGAAATATATTCGGAATTAGAGAATGAGAAAACAGGTAGATAGAGAGAGTAAAATAATCTCAAAAATGGGAAAAAGGAGCCCATATATAAAGGTTTTGATTGCCTTTCGAAGTGACTTATCACTTATAACTAGTGTTTTAGAAGTCAACAATTTTTTATTTGGGTTACTTATCTGGATGCGGAATTAGTAGGGACTGAATCGATTATGGAATTGTATATTGGTCCTGGCCCGGTTCTCCCCCTAAAACACCATTTTTCACCTTTTTTTTTTTTTTCTTTAAGCTTTTCTTATGTCTTTTGTGGTCCCCCAAAATCCCCATCCCATAGACCTCTATATCAATTTTAATTTTATTTCTTTTATTTTGGATCATCGATCCGAATGATTCAAGCACGATCTAGATCACCTATCCATCCGACCTAAACTTGGATTGAGGGTAGACGGTCCGTTTTATCAATCCGTTTTTTTTTAAATTGCTTGAAACATTGCAACTGTTCAGTATGGCCTGTGATGGTTGGAAAACCAACAATCACCATCAACAATTAGTAACCATTGGATGAGGCCGTTCAATAGCTACAACCATGGGCCAGATCTCCTAACGGTCATCACGCACATGTGTTTAACAATTACCACCCAACCTTCACGCCTATCGCATTCAATTAGTTTTCACAGTGGTGGACACACTGCCTTTGACATGCAAGTTTGCATGTCAAAGTGCACCATCACGTTTTCTTGCACGTTCACACGTGTGCTACATGCGCTTTGCATAGGCCTTCTCTCCCGTTGATTCTTGAAACATAAGTGAAAATGATATCCACATATTTAAATATGATTTTTCTCATTCACATCTTTAAAATAACCTATCACTTCTCTCTCTACAAATAAAACAAAATATAGTTTTCAAGGCTTTATATTTTTCAAAATACTATGGAACTAAAGAGATCATCATCATCATCATCAGAGTCTTATCCCAACTATTTGGGATATGTTACACGAATCTTGTTATGATATTAAGCTTTATTAAAAGCCATACTATCAATAAGACCATAAGCATTTACTAGGAATGCCCTAGCATGAGCAGTGGAAATTGCAGCAAAAGTTTACGTTGGCTTCCCACCTGAGACAACCCCAACTTGGGACCATCATTAACTGTTAGGGAATTTACCAACTAAAGAGATATCATTTTGAAATGGAAAATGTCATGATAAGGCTATGGGGCTATAAAAACAAGTAAAGCATCACCTCAAAACTCACTTTTGGATTTGGAAAACCTTCAAATCGATCATCTCAGCCTTGTCTATTATGGTTGTGAAACAAAAATTGAGATTTTAATGGTGCTATTATTAAACATTATCTAGACCATCCATTATGCCCTAAAAACAAGTGTTCGCGGATCTACAAAATTTGTATTATTTTTTTAGCTTTAAATTTCATAATCAGTGTTGGAAATTGATTTTAGAGCCATTATGGAGATTTTTTATCCCCATAGTACCTTCAGGACAAGGATTTGAGATGAAGTTTTACTTTGTTTCTGTAAAATCTAGGCCTTATAGAAACTGCATCCTTTTGAAATACACCTCAGTACTTTTCAAACCTAAAAGTACTAACATTTTTTCAAGCAATTCCATTGTCCGGAGGAATTAGTGCACAATGTTTTGAAAGCCACAATAGGTTTTTAGAAGGATCTTATGTAGCTTTTTTTTTTTTGAATAAGTACGATAATTCATTAAGATAATGAAAGGTTATAATAGGAAAAGAAAAAGAAAAGAAAGAAAACAAAAGGACAAGAAAAAAAGGAACACAAATAGGCAACAAGCTAAAACCATAGCTGTCGTTAGGGAGCAGTAGCCCTCTTAGCCAGGAGATCCGCATCAGAGTTGGAGCTGCGATGTACATGAAGAAAAGATGTATCTCGTCCCTTGAGAGACATAAGAATTTTATCCATGACTGCACTAAGCCTCCAAGGTATGATATCCGGCTTCAGGCACCACGTGATAACATTGACGAAGACACCTTCAATAATAATATTATGGTGCGACTGATCAAGCCTAGACACACCCATCTTCACAGCTCAAAGCTCTACTTCTTTGATCTCGTAGGTGTGAAGCGTACCATAATAGGGATATTATGGTCCCGAAACATATCTCCAAATCCAAAAAGTTGTTCCCTAACACTACCGTTAAAATTGAGTTTAAGCCAACCCTCAGGAGGCTTCGTCCAAACCCGACAAAGTCGAACACGACTCTTCCTAAAAACAAAAGAACTTTGAAATGTGAGAAGAGTAGTATATTCGGCACTGCAGACAATGAGAGACATGCATAGGCCCAAGTCACAATGGTTCTCTGAATTGTAGAACAAGGAGTGGGGAAGTCTTTAACTCGTCCTTCAAAGGTTCTCAGGTTTTTCTCTTTCCGTAGATTCCAAAGAGAGGCTGCAACAGTAATCCTCTAGAGATTGATTCCCAACGGTGCGGAAGGAGGGTTCCAAATCTACTGTAGTAGATTAGGGACATCCTGTGGCCAAAGTCCATACTAATTGAACTCAGGCAAGCCAATCCCACAAAACAACTGCAAAGGTACAGTTAAGGGAGATATAATCAACGCACCGCACACAGTGAGAGAGAGAGGCATAAGCCCAAGTCATAATGGTTCTCTGAATTGTAGTACAAAGAGTAGGGAAATCTCTAGATCATCTTTCGAAGGTTCTCAGGTTTCTCTCTTTTCATATATTCAGAAGAGAGGTTGCAACAGTAACCCTCCAAAGATTGATTCCCAACGGTGCGAAAGGAGGGCTCTAAATTTTTGTAGTAGATTAGGGATATCCTTTCGCAAAGGTCCACACTAATTGGACAAACAGGCAAGCCAATGTCACAAAGCAACTGCCAAGGTACAGTTAAGGAAGGTATGATCAACCCTTATGTAGCTCTTTTACCATGGGAGTAAATGTACAATATGCTCCCCTGTTTGCATGCTTAGTGTTAGAAACCCACATAAATAGATGTACATCAATGGATGATTCATGGAATTGTTGTTAAACCTTGCCTTTCGAGAAGAGGTGCTACTGTAGGTTTTGTTTACTTTCTTCCCTGAGAAATTAAAGCTTATGTTCCTCTAAAGTATGAAAATTTCTTTAGATTTTTGTGTTCTAAGTTCACATTCCTTTTGTCTTTTTTAAAATTTCGAAATGGCCCCACTTTGCACTTTTAAAGTCCAAAGTGAGAAAACAAATCTTAGCTTCATATTTTGAAAATTTGAAGTTAAGACATGAAGCTTTGACTTCGGCAGTTCAAGATTGGAAGCCAAGACCATAAATTATTTTTTCAAGATCCAAATCAACTTATTTAAAAATTTAGGAAGTATTTACTTGTCCTTTCAAAGTCCGAAGGCTATATTATCTCACAAATGAGGGAAAATTTCTCTTCTTTCTTACCATTAACTGCATCTTTGTACCAAAACTTCAATTTTCAGTACATATTTGTGGTGCGCCTCTATTTACAAATAAACAAGCCTCACCATATATAAATGGAGAAAGTTTATATAAAGGTGAGACCCCATCCAATGCACACCACAATAATTCATTCAAAAAGTTGTTTCGATGATAAAAAAACCCATTTCGACCTCAAAATGCAAAGATATGACCCATAATAGATTTCAAGTCTTGAAAATAATATATCTTGTAAAATATTATTTAGACTGATAATTCTTTAGATTTTTAAATGTTTATAGATCGGTTCGATCTACACTACTTTTTAACTTTAAATTTTATAATTAAAGATTAAAATAATTTCCAAACCATCATAAAGATTCTACAGTGAAGAACATATTTTGGCACTATTTAAAGGTGCGCCTTCCTTTGATTCTTTAGAGCCTCCGCCCAATATAAAGCACATTGATTCCTTTTATCTCCCTAATAAATGCATCAGAATTCCTCTCTCTCTCTCATATGCGGCTTCGCCGCCCACATTTCCAAAATGATGCCTTTGAGCCCTCTGTCTCTATTTTATGCCGTCATCTCTCCTCTCTCGTCTCTATCTCTCTCTTCAATAAAACCAGCAAAATCTCACGGAAGAAGAACCTCAACTTTCCCTCTCCAAGCGCATAAGCTTCTCTTGCGTAACTAGGTGAGAAACTCACCTCTCTACCTGGCATCGGATTCCATTATCCACTGTTATATCTGGTGATGTCCTTGTTTTGATTAAATTTGGCATTACCTTTAGCTTGTTTCCAATTCTAATGGATAAAATTATGATCTTTGAGCACATTACTGGTGTAAATAAACCACAATTCACAGGAAATAAGAGAATTTGCACCGTAGCGAAGAAATTGATTCAAAAGAGACCAATAATAAACCACAATTCACAGGAAATAACAGAATTTGCAGCCATGGAGAAGAAATTGATTCAAAAGAGACCAGTTCAATGGATAACAGAATTTGGGGTGGCCTTCCTGATGACATTATATTCAGGGTTTTGTCATGGTTGCCTGTTTCAACAATTGTAAGATCTGAGCTTGTATGCAAATCATGGAAATCATATATAAATTCCTCTCAATTTTGCAGTCTCCAATCTGAAACTCTCTCGGAGATTAATCAGCCATGGATTTGTGTTTCATTCCAGTTTCTCCCATCTCCATGGAGGCCAATTGCCACTGGGGATGGGGTTCTTTGCATGCTCTGCAAAGCCCCAATTGGTTTTCGGCTATATGTTTGCAACCCAATTTCGAAATCATTCAGTGAAATCTCTCTACCCAGCAATTATTTTCGACATTTCTTCCTTGTTTCAGGACTTTTTAGAGAGAAAACTTCTGGGTCTTTTATGGTAGTTTTAGTGGGATCAGAACTGGTTTCTGAAGAATTGGGTGGCTTTGTTCTCACTGCAAAAGTTTATAACTCTGAAATGAGATTGTGGGTCCAGAGCTGGAGCTTTCCTGTGAATTATCCTCTCTCTCCATGGAAAGCCATCAGTAATGGGGTTTTGTACTGTATCCTAGACCAATTATCTTGTTCAATTGTAGCTTTCAATATTCGATCAAGACACTGGTTCACTTTAAAGGCTCAAATGCCTGAACATCTTACAGAAGTTAGACTTATGGATCATAAGAACAGGTTGGTTATGATAGGGGGATTAGGAAGCCATGGAATCACCAAGGAGATTGGGATAGGGAAGCTAAATAATTCACTGATGGAGTGGGAAATGATTGGTCGATTGCCTGAAGATTTCTGCAATTTCTTTTTGAGAACGCCTTCTCGACGAGTTAAATGTGTTGGCCATGGCAGTCTCATCTACTTTGCTAGTAAGAAGTTTCCATGCATTGCAATCTACAATATTGCACAATATTGTTGGCACTGGGTGGACTCCTTGCCTTTTATGGTGGATCCTCTGTATCATATGTTCACTGGTTTTTGCTTCGAAGCTGGATTGTAGTTGTAAATTTTCCATCCTCCATTATTTATAAGAAGCCAGGAATAATATCTTGTCTTGGTTTTGAAATGTTTCTTTTCCCGATTGGGCATTTCTATCTCTTCCCCGCTGTTCTCAAACGAGAAGAAAACTGGCACTCTTGTTGTAACTCATGGAACATAAAAAGTGCTGAATTTATTTGAAATGAGTTTTAGATTATTTTCATGATTCTGATATCTTTATGTACTAGTTCCTTTCTAGTGCTACTCCAAGGATGAATTGACATGAAAATATTATATGACAATCAAGAACTTTTGATTATTTCAGCTCAACTATCTATCCAAACATCCAAATTAGGTATTCCTACTTATGTTTTATCCAAGCATTTAATTTAGCATTTTCTACCTTTTTTTTTTTTTTGAGAAAGTCCGTGCACTCTGTTTGACTTGAAGTATGCCTTTTGGAGTAGTTTATATGGTTTTGATGAGGTACAAAACTATAAATTTTGTCCAAACTGATAGAACATACCAAAATGAAATATTTAAAGTCAAAGAGGATGCTGGGCCTCTCATGTGATCTATACTTTTTACTGAACCTGTTGATGTGATTTATGAAAATTAAACAGCTATAACCTATAAGAATGCAAAGGCGAAGAATCATTTTTATAATATGGTTAGGAAGGGAGTGAAAGTGGGAACTTATCTCTCTACAGTTTCATGGGTAGGTGACCCATACCCAAGGTTTTGGTAAATATTCTGTTCAAAAGGGTGTGGTGGATGTTGTGTTTAGAAAAAAGATACTTGAGATGGGATTGTGAGTGGGTAAGGCATTTAGATGATGCAGAAGTTGAATTGGTTTATGATGATGCCCTTTTAGTACTTTTCACCCAAAATTTTTATTTGCTCTTAACATGCTCTGTCTACTTTACAAATGTGCTTTATACTGCAAATGTTTTATATGTATGTTCTACTTTATTTTTCATCATGCTTCATGTTAACTGATCTGCATATGTACGGAGCTACATTAGGAGGAGCACCATTCATGCATGTTCAGGTCAATGTTTTGCCTTGGATCTGATCCCCTGTTTTGAGCAAGTGTAACAACTCATCTTGTGTGATTGGTGGATTATATATCAGTATTAAAACAAAATAGTTGCAAATAGTTGTGTGATCAAATGTGGAATATGATCCCCTGTTTTGAACAAGTGTAACTACTCATCTTGTGGGATAGTTGGATTATATATCAGTGTTAAAACAAAATAGTTGCAAATAGTTATGTGATCAAATGTGGAATATGGCAACTTAGACCCGACAGAAAAGACCAAGGGCATATTCGGCATGGTAAATGTGTTTTTATCAAAGCTGCCGGGTTTGGGGGAGCACTGAGCAAGTTCATATTGTGCTCAGTTTCCAAATTGCTACTTTGGAGTTCTACGATGGTCTCATGGTTACAATGTGTTCCATTAAGAACGGGCCTACATGGCGTGCTCATGTTTTATGCCCTAGGTAACATGATTTATGAAGCACCTAGCCGCCTACTTGTACTGCAGGAATCTGCATAAACAAGGTGGTCACAAAATGATACAACAGTGTTAATTTTTTTCCACCACAAAGGTCATGGTTAACGATGTGGCTTTTTGATCCAGAAATCATTTTGGTGGAATTGGATTTGAGTGGTGTTTTCATGAATTGTGTTTTCCATGCCGATTATCAAGCTGTTTTCACATGAAAATGCATTGGAGGCATCAGATATAAGGTCCATCGCATTATTTGGATTATGGGACAGAATTTTGATCTGGACTAGCACTTTTTTTTTGTAAATCCTAGATGTTTTATTTATTGAATGTGATTTCACTTGTTGGCAATGTCTATTGCCTTTTGAATATGCCCCTGATATGCTTATGCTTGTATATTTATAAGTTGTGTATATGTTATAGGAGCATACTTCAAGCATAGTATGTGTGATAATGGATTAAAACTGTTGTTTGATCCTGATCGTGAACTAGTTGGTTAGATTAAGAGGGATAATTAGAATCCAAGATGTGAATCAGTCCTGAAGAATATGTTATAGGAGCATACTTCAAGCATGCTGTGTATATGTTATAGGAGTGCTTTATAAGTTGTGTATATGTTATAGGAGCATACTTCAAGCATAGTATGTGTGATAATGGATTAAAACTGTTGTTTGATCCTGATCGTGAACTAGTTGGTTAGATTAAGAGGGATAATTAGAATCCAAGATGTGAATCAGTCCTGAAGAACTCTACTGATCCAAATGTGACCACATCTGAAAATTCGTGTAAATTCATTCCAATGTTTATGGTTTTCTTATTGTATTCAGTTTATGCTCATGAATTTTTTCTTTTTTTTTGAGAGAATAGTTTATGCTCATGAATATTATTAGTTTGAATCTTGTTGTGAACCCTGTGGCCTGCATGGCCATGAGGTTTCTGCCATCTTTGGCAGGGACAATCTACTCTGGCTCAAGTGGTCAAGAACCCTAATGTGCTGCCACTGATGGAGGTGGATGATGATAGGAGAGAGAGAGACCCCACATTGATAAAGACGAAAATGTAAAAGATTTCCGAGGATGAAATTGGTTATAAAGAAGGCAACACTATGATACGTTTAGGGTACAAATTACATGCTACATAACATGATCACACATGTATATGGTTTTTTGCCCATGTCGATATGCCACAAACAACACAACAACAAGGCAAAAATGATTCTCTGGACAACTTAAGAAACTTGGTTACTTCTTATTAACCTTCTTTTTTTTTCTTGCTGAAATTAGGGGTGGCAATAGGCCAAGTGGCCCGGCCTGGCCTCTAAAAAACTAGGGCCTAGGCCACATACAAAATGTGGCCTAGGGGCCGGGCTAGGACCACGACATGGCTGGTTGAGTTCGGTCCGGCCCAGCCCGGCTCTCTTTTTTTTCTTTACTTTTCCTTGATTTATTTTTCTATTTATCTAGCTCAACCCAGCTCTGATAGGGTCAGGGCCTCTTTGGACTTGTTAGGTCGGGGCAGCTAGGGGCAAGGCCAGCCTAGCCCAAGCCCGACCGTTGCCCACGCTAGTTGAAATATCACTGTGAAGGTAGATTTTGTGTCATCTAAAATTGCACCACATTCGTTTATCTAAACAATATTTAGACATGTCATATCTGAAAAAGTAATTTTAGAATTGCTATTTTTGAAACTGGTATTTGCGCAAGACGTTGATACACATGTCCATGTCTATGTAACACAATATTATATGCATCTACATTAATGAGCATCCCCCACCACTCCAGTCTTTTGATGTGGACAATGGACTGGTGTATATGCTAGTATTCTGTTGCTCCAAAACAATTTCTGCAAATTATTTTTTTATGCCTGGCCTAAGTGCTTGAAATTACTATGCTTATTTCCATGTCTCACATCCTTTGTGAAATACTAATGCTAGGGCATGTGTTTGCTAGGCTTTAGAGGCTCTAGAGAGAAAGGATCCTCAAGGTACAACCAATTGATCTAATCCCACATTCTTTCTAGAATAAAATAAAATAAAAATGAAGCATTTATGCGTGTGACAAAGCAAAAAAATAAAATAAAATTAAGTCATGAAAATAGTGTGTCTTCTAACGCATTATTTAGACCGTCCCTTTTTTATTTTTTTTAATTATTTGTAGATTTACTCGATATGTATCATTTTTAAAGCTTTAAATTTCATAATTAAGGATAAAAATAGATTTTCATGTCATGGCAAGGCTTTCAGGCACCACATATTTAGGCTCGGGGTGTGCTTTACTTCAATAGTATAAGTTGACACCTTATATATACATCACACTTTTTTTGGGTAAGTATATATACATCACACTTGAATTACACATACTCCTCTTCTTTTTTGTTAAATATTATACACTCCCTCCCTCTCTCTGCTCTTCTCCAAAATATACTCTCTTTATCTCTCTCTTTGTTTTTTTTTTTTACATTACCAAATAACTCCCATAAATTCTTTTGTTTTTTTTTAACACTGTCAAATAACTCCAATAAAAAGAAAAACATGTGGCAAGATGGTCACGAAGTCACTAGAAGGAAGTAATCACCAATTAAAATTAGTGTACTCCTTTTACAAGACAACTAGCCTCGACGTTCGACTCCATGTAACAATGGTGGATTTCAGCAGTTATAGTTTTGAGAATATCCTATATCTCATAAAAATTATAGTCAACCTCCATAACACATTAGCTACGCTTTTACTCAAAGCTGTAATGTTTGTTGAATCCCTTTCTATGATCTTCTCTCCCTCAATTATTGACAAGAGTTTAATGCCTTTCGAAAAGCCTTTAGCTTTAGCTTCGTTAACTGTAGTGACACCGCAAGGGCCAAGATATGAACAAATAATATGCCTCATATGGTCTCTTATCAATCCACCATAACCCGCTGCATCTGGGTTTTCAAAAGAGCTTCGATCAAAATTCAACTTGTGTGAATTAACAAGTTGTGGTATCCAAACATCACCCATTTGACTTGATCTAGGAGAAGATAAACTAGCTACTGCCCTAGGATTAGCAATGATCTGACTTTTTAGGATGAATTTAATATCTTTAGGTATAGAAAACCAATATGCTACTAGTGCCAAAATATTGGATTTCGTTGAATTTAGCATCTTTAGGTGCAGAAAACTAATATACTGTTAGTGCTAAAATATTGGATTTCAACATTGAAGTATCAGTGCTCAACCCTTCAAATACTCTTTTATTTGTTTCCTTCCATATGCACTAAAGAATACTAACCCAAATTGATTTCCACAATATTACGTTCATCTTTGAGATACTAGGAATAAGCCATTAATGAAGAAGTTGACTTATATTTTCAGAAATATATATCGAAAGGCTTAGACATTGACGAGCCCAATCCCATAGATTCATCACAAAGGGACAATCAAAAAAAATATGTTGGGCCATCTCATTATCAGCTTTGCAAAAAAATACAAACATTAGTTAAAATGAAATCCTTTTCCTCAAGTTATCAATAATAGTTAGCTTATCTTGGCACAAAATCCATAAGAATAATTGTACTTTTAAAGGCACATGAAGTTTTTCGACATTAAAAGTCCAGCTTTTAATTGTCTACTATGATCACAAAAAATGAGATCATAGGTTGACTTAACTGAAAAGACTTCGAAGTGATTAAGAATCCAAATGATTAAATCTTCTTTATTTGGTGAGATATAAACGTTTTGAACCATTTTCATAAGCGATTAGTATTCATCAATAAATCTATCAAAAACTCTTCTATACCTGCAAAGAAAAGACCAAACAATATTAGTAGAAAAACCCCCACTGGCCTCTTTAACATAAGCTAATGGGTTAGTACTTTTGGCAAACACCTCTTGGAACAATATCTTAGTGGGAAGTCACCACGTCATTTGTCAAATCAGAATAAAGTCTTTCCTCATTTCCAATCACTTTTTGAAAATGTCTAGATATGTGGGTCTATCATAGTCAATACCGCTCCAAACATGATATAAAAATGATTTATTTCTAGGATATTTGATTAAGTCATAGAAAACACATCCCATATTTTTCTTTAAGAACCTCGACTCGAAAAGGATTTTGTTGGTTGTGAATTACGATCCGAAGATTTTTAAATCTATATTATTAAAATTATATGGAAAAAGATGGGATTAGCCCACTAGCTCATATGAACATATAAGCCCAACGTCTCAGATTGAATTTGGATCAATCTGACAATTACGGATGTCCGGTAGTGTTTGAATTTTAGTTTTTTCTTACAAATCTAAATCACTTGAAATTTTAGTCGTGTGTTCATAATAAATAAGTGAATCTTCAAAAACTATCAAAAAAATATTTTACATAAAATAAATTGACCAAAATATCCTAAAAAAGTTTTGGATGGATTTTGGTTATTTTGCTTTTCGCGAATAATTTTTTTTATATTTTTATTTGGTGCGTCTTGATGAGAAGAACAAACACTTAAAATTTCAAATGATTTGGATTTATAAAAAAAATAATCAAATTCAAACACTACTAAACATATGTGATCGTTAGATCAACTTAAATTTAATTTGAACTATTAAACTCATATATTCATATAAGCAAGTGGGTTAATCCCAACTAAATTACGACCCAAAATTTTGCATCCAAAATACAACTCAGAGGTGCAATTTGAAAGGGGACGCATGTAAGACCAAAAACTCAATTCATTGATAATTCAACAGGTTAGGACTGTAATGTCATTCAAAATAACGTTTGGGGTAGTTTGTTTTCTGAATTCATACTAAAGCGTTCTTCGCAGTATTTTCAGAGAAGTGAATATGGCGTCTCACTCGAGCAGCGAGAAACCGAGAACAAGCTCCTCCATCGACTCCAGTGGGTACGATTTTTTCGTTTCAATTTCTGAATAATTCACATTATCCTCTCTTTTCTAATCGTTCCTTAGGGTTTTCCAGATGGTACTCTTTGAATCACATCTGTCAAGGTTTTGATTCAGTTCCTGCTTTTTACTCTTGTCTAATTTATTTGGGGTTCTTTCTCTTTAGTTTAATGATTGTTTTTAGGGTTTTAGGGCCTTCTGTTTCACTGCTGTTCAGAACTGGGCATGGTTATAAAACATGTGCGAATGGACTCGGACTGCACCGAGTTACGCTGGTGCAAAGTTCAAATTCGGTTACCAAATCAATGTGTAAATATTTTATATATAATATTGAATTTTTTGATGATGGTTTATGAGTTTTCTTATCTTATCCTGCCTTTTTCTATTTTCCCCATTTCGAATTTTCCAAATTGTTTCCAGTCATGAATCATTATTTCCCAAATTCTATCTTTTATATATTTTTTTCAAAATTTGTTGGACTTTTAACATTGTTCATAGTTTAGTTTGCTTTTTACTTTTTTGTTATTTTCTACAAAAGTTTTTAAAAGATTAGCCTTTTTTGGTCTCATACACTACCGGTGCGCGTTAGATTCGCTCCAGTTACTTGACTCAAGCAGGCCTGAGTCTCGGGCCCGAGCCGAGTAACTAAATCTTGGTGCCAGGGATTCAAACTTGAGGTGTAATTCCGCAAACAACAAGAACCAATCAATCATTATCATCATCTCCGCTTTTATTCTCTTTTTTCATGGTTTTTAAGGTTTCTTGCTTCATTATTTTTAGCATTTTAGGGTAGGTTTCGTTGTTTTACTTAGGGGGTGTTTGGCAACACAAATTTTGGGTCCCAGAACCCAAAATTTCTTCTTCACTGTAGGAGTTCAACGTTTGGCAACACTACCTTCTACAGTGTTTTGGAGGTAAAGAAGGTTGGGTACCCTACCAAACCGGGTGCAGCAACTTCCTAATGGGGGTTTGAAGTTAAGGGGAAAGAGGAGGTTTTTCATATTTTCTGCATCTCCTTTCTCTATTCGTCTTCCAAAATCCACAGTATTAATATAGAGAGGCTCTTCTTCCATTATTGAAAATGTCAGTCTTTTACTCCAAAATTTATTAGAGGATTTCTTTTCTCTTGTTTTTGTTATTTTTTATACTCGGAGTTTTAGACTTAATATGTTTAATATCTGTTTCTCTTTCCCCCTATTTTCGAGTTCTTGAGTTCTCTCTCTCATATTATAAATCGGGTCTTACTCCTATGTGTCATTCAAATTCAAGCTCACTGTATTCAGCAATAACTGGCCCCAATTTTTTCTCAAAAGGGTTAATCAAATGATCAAGAAATCAATTAAGAAGGATCACAAACAATTTCCAAGAAAATCAGTCAACATTATATCACATATTTGGATCAAGAATGCATTCAACAATGGCTGAATTTCTGCTGTATTTTGTACACATTTTCAGAGTACATAATTAGCTGAATTGATCCACAAAAATTTGTTGAACTGCTTTGTATCTTGTAAGTTCTAATCACAATATGGAGGATCAACAAATTCACAAGATATTGTCACACATTAAACAAGAGAATGTTTACGGAATATTTTCTCACTTGTTCATTATTCATATTTCTTAGCTTCTTAGATTTCATAACACAGATGGGCCTGAGAATTTGATTTGTCTCTATTACTCTTCAATTTGTTTGTCTATTTGGCATACAATGAATACAAGTTCTATTTGGCATGCAAGTATGTATGAGCATGATTTTGCATGGTCTATGATCTCAGCTTGAAGGGCAAAAGAAGATGAAATCCCATATTCCTTTCTCAAATTGGATTTCGTGTTGGATACGTCTAGATAAAATCAATTTTGATCATGGGATGTATAGGAAAATATCAGTGCTTATGAGGCAAAGCACCCGTTGTTTGCTTTGGAACGAACAGTACAATTGACACTCTATGTCTGACTACTGTTCCGACATGCTATGTATTTATGTATGTGGCATATCACTTACTTTTTTATTTATTTATAGTTTGTCTCCCTTGAGGATTTAGTAAGAATCATGCAACAAGGTTTGGCTTTGGCTTTGTTCGTATTATTGCATGATCCTCCATGATTTTAAAGTGATTCAGACATTTATTTGGTTTTTAACAATAGTTTCACTACCAACCATTCATAATGATTTTAAGGTGGTCGAGAGGCTTACTTTTTAGCAATTCTTTCCGATAGATGTGTTACGAAATTAACCATTGTTTTGCAGGGCTCTTGATTCACCGTCAGGAATGAGTGGAAGAGTTACTAGTTCCTCACATGGTATAGAGGTACTTCTCTGATTTCTCTACACCTTTTTAAGAATTAAAAAGCTTAAGCCTTTAAATGTATATATGTTCATTCTAGAGTGAGGTTTGTGCAGGCTGTAATAAACCAAAAAGGTCGAGGGGACCCCATGATCGAACAAGCTAAGAGATTTGCTGTGGCTCAAGCACAAGAGGATGGATGTACTGGAAGTTACCGGAGTTTTGATTCTCAATTTAAGAATTATCTTCTACCTGTAATTCCAACTCTTGATGACTTGAAAAGGTAAAGATGTATTTCTATTTCCATTATAATGTTCTTCTGGGAAGGAAGTATAAGCATGGATTTTCATTGGTTTCAACTCTCGACTAATCGACGAAACTAAAACCATTTCAATGGGAATACCTCTAGGCATGGCAATGAGCTCTGAGTTCCGGCCTGCCTCGGCCAGTTTGGACATGTCTGGGACCCTGATATGCGCCTCAGAGGCTGGACTCAGCCCTCAGGCTCAATTGTGTAGCAGGTTGAGCCAGGAGGTGGCCAATTAGCCCCAGCCTCATGGTATGTTTTATATTGTTTTAAAAGGTGTATACATGCACAAATCAGGTTGTTGGTATAGTTGTTGAGGTGTTCAAAGTACTTCGCCATGTTTACTGTCCGAGCAATA
>NW_006499905.1:2282974-2301981 GCF_000471905.2 Amborella trichopoda | reverse complement strand
ATACGTCATAACAATAATAAAATATCACAGAAAATTAAATTAAATTTATAGTAAAAAAAATGTTACTTTACCAATTAAAAATTTATTCATCAAAAATTTCTTGTACTCAAAGGTAAGGTTGCATCATAAGTCACAACAACATGAGAAAAAAGCTAAAAATTATTAGCTAATTATTAATTCAAACTATAGCATTTTTTTTGCATAGGTATTAACTAAGTACTTAATGTATTTACCCAAAATCATGTGATCACACCACTCACAACCTCAAAAGAAAATAAAGAGTTTTTTTCTTTGTCATTCTAACCTACTTTTATTATTCTAAATATTTTTGCTTTTAAAATATATACTATTTATTGAAAAATGATATTTCTAAACAAAAAAGTGCCAAATTCCAAAACCAATACGTGTCTGAAAAGGGAAGACTCCATGGAAGTGTCGTAACCGTTTTTAGAAGTATTGATGCGTGTTTTCAGGTCCACCAAATGTCTACAGGTGGTCAGATGATCATATATGTATGTCCATGCTCCATAAGCAACATCTATAGGAATCACAGTACTTTTAGTATATCAAGGCCTGCACCAAAATATGTCCGGATGAATTTTTATGTTTATAACGGACTCAAAATCTCTTCTAAGACATATTAATAGACTTTCGACGTGAAATAAATTCGGAGACTTTTATAAATTTCAAAAATAGATTAAGGCTCCAAAGGGGTAATAGAAGGTCGAAAATGATATAGATTGAAGTAGTGATTAAAGTTATAGTTTATGATCTGACTAAAGGTATAAACCCTGATAGAATAGTGGAATATAATTCGTGCAACCGATCTTCAAATAATTGGGATAAAGCTTGGATGATGATGATTATGATAAAATATCATTCAAATAAATATCGTGAATAAGATTTTGAGATCACAATCAAACTGGAGCATCTTTACAACTCGAATTCTATTTTAAAAAAAATTGATCTTGGAGATTAAGACCATGGATTTGCACTTTTTGAGTCTTCACTCATTTATATCTACGAAAAATGATGTAAGGCCTCATGGTACCGGCAAGGAGATGGCTTAACCAAACTATTTTGAAAAAAAAATAAAATTGGGGTAATTTAAAATTGCCAATTTGGTTACTCCTGTTTCTAGTAACCTACCCAAAATATTGCACCATGTTCTGGTTGGCAAATTCAAAAACCTTAGTTGCCAAAAATGGAAATGGCCAAGATATCCTCCAATAAACAAATAAAGGTGATCCAAATGGAAAAAGAAAGGGAGGGTATCAAATTACACATAAGAGAGGAGCTATTTATGACTTAATCCATTTGCAATTATTCAAACTAAAGATCATGTCTCTTATAGGTATTTTGAAATTAAATCACCTTATATTGGAGGTTCTAAATTGTTCATCTGTTATGGATAATTTGATAAATCTCCCCACGAAGGAAAAAAAGAAAAAAAAGAGGACGATCTAAATAATCATGGTAACAGCTTGTCATCATCATCCAATCTAATGGATGGCATGGTGTAGGGAGAGAAGATTGTAGAATTAATGAGAGGTTTGGTTGGATACACTGGCCCTTCATCACCGTCGCCTATTAATCGAAGGGACTGGCTCTCTGACCATTTTGTTACCATGATCATATGGATCACCAGAATAGATGCTAGGGAGTTTCGAAATTAGTCATATTTTGTTAAATTTTAATGCAACTTAATCCATCATTGGGAAGTAAAAGCAAGAAGTAACATTTATCAAATTTTATTTAGGTGAGTTTTGAATAAGTTGCTCATCTTATAGTATACAAGAAAGGCGCACCTCTAAATTTTTTGGGACGATGACCTTCCAGTGTTGGAAGCCTGATGATGACTTAAAAATCCATATTCAATTTTTACTATGAGATTTAAATTTCAAAAAATGATACAAATCGAGCAGATCTATAAAAATTTAAAAATCTTGAAAATAGACGGTCTACATAACTTGTTATGAGATACGTTATTTTTATGACTTAAAATTCTTTATTTATGTATATATATATATATGAACCTTTGTAATTTAAAGGATTGCGAAGTTTAAAATATCCCATATATAATGTACATGTAGACAGTCCTATATTCTACGGTTGCGTCGTGCCCAGATGACATTTTTTATACTCACGTCTACATCACGAATAGACATACATATCCATTTATGTGTAACGTAAATGGACTTATGGATCGAGATAGGGGATTTTCGGCTGCAATTTGCACCATCTAATTATATTATAATCAGACAATCCATATTAGGACATGCATAATAGCATATACATGCACCTCAATGGGCCCTAATTCTTAACCAAAAAAAAAAACAAAAGGAATAAAAAATTTACTTCCCATGATAGCATTATTCATCAACCTCCCCAACTATTGGAATTGGAATGGCTTCTAGACACCAGGTAATCCTCTTTGATTCATCATTATTTTTCTTTTCATATTTTATTGATTTATATAGATAAGGGATTTCATTTTCGCAAGGGAGCATGTACTACCTGTTTACTACCTTGAGGTAAAACCTAATCTTCCAGGACTCCATATTTTAGGGATGTATATGTTAAACTCAATGAAAAAAAGTTTTCAAATCGCATTCTCTGTGGGCTCGAAAAAAAAAATGCCTCAAGAGTGAATAAAAACTGTCAAATGTTTTAAGGTGAAATCCAAGTGTTAGAAAACTCAAAATTCATTTTTTTTCTTCTTTTCAACACAATCATCCAAAGATTTTAGGTGATTACCCAATTTTAGGATAAATATTCTTCTCAAGTAAATCTTCTTCCTGAGGGAGTACATGCGCTTGATTGGGTAAACATATATTGATCCATGGGAAATATGTCGTCATGAGGTCCTCATCGTTCACTCAATTGGATAGACGATGATGGACTCAACTGGACAGAGTGATGGAAGAGAGGATACCACCAAAATTGACATGACACTGAAGGTATGCCGTCGCTCCTGAATCGTCCATCCAATTCACTGATGGTGATAATCTCATGACTACTTTTTCCCATCGCCATGTGGATTATTATACACTGACCTTTCTTATTTTTCTCTAGAAACCAATTTTTATGATTTTATACGCCTTTTCCCCACCTAGGGCTGGGTCTGATCTATTCTGGATTCATTGGGATTTGGATTTAGATTGAAAAAGTATACATGGGATTTAGATGTGGATCCAGACCCAATAGATCCCGAATATTCAGATTCAGATATGGATCCAAACATTATATATGAGATTCAAAACTAGATCCAGACTCAATCAGATCCAAAAAATTATTTTATATCCATAAAGTAATATAAAATAATAAATAATAAAAATATTATAGAACATATATATACATAAAATAATATGTAATATTTTAATATCTGGATTAGATCTGGCCTAAAATATTAGTTTATATCCAAAATTTGAATTCGGATCCGACTTAGTAGATCCAAATGTTAGATTCATACCCAGGTCTAAATAAATCCAAAATTGAAACAATAAATCCAAAATTCGAGTTTTGAATTCAACCTGGATAAATTCTCAATCATGTCTCCATCTCTCTCCCTCTTTTATCTGCTTGCTTTTATTTTCTTTTCCATTTATTACTCTCTCTTATTTGGAAAAAGAAACATCTACAAAACTTCTATAGGTGAAGTTATGCATACTTGCTCTCCTTTTCTTTCCCCTTTATTATTTTCTCTTAGTTGGAAAATGAAACATCTATAAAACTCTTATAGGTGAAGTTCTATAGTACTTCACATACACCTCATCACCGTCAAAAGTTCATTATATGGTCACAATTATCCGATAATTTATATAAGCTGTTAACTTTATACTATACGAGTAAAGTGCACCTAAAAACCACTTGAAAACGTTTTTCTAAAAATACCCTCAAATCAATCATCTCGACCTTAGACATGAAAAAAAAAAAAAATTTGTAATCTTAAAAATATTTACCTTTCAACTAAGTATCTGTACCGTCTATTTTCAAGTGTCTATAAATACACTTGATCGTCACCATTTTTAAAACATTTACTTTCATAATTAGGAGGAACAATAGGTTTTCATATCATGTCAAGGCTTTGCAGCACCCAAACTGCTCAGCACCACCCGAACTGCATTTTCAGCCTAGTTTTGGGGTGCACCTTACTTCAATAATATAAAGTTTACACCGCATGCGAAAGCTCCCTCTTATTTTCTCTCCTTTTTTACTTTCTCATTTTCTTACGCCCTTTCTCTCTTCCCTCTCCCCTTTTACACACTCTCTCTCCTCAGCTACTGTAAAATCTGAGAAACTATTCATTAATCGCTCCTTTTCTCAACCTCAAAGGTGGACCAGCCCTCGAGCCTTTCATTTGCAGCACAGAATGTATTGAATCCCCAAGAACACAGAAATTCACGGACTCACTTCTTATCTGAGGTTTTTCCTTCTTCCAAATTAGGCCTCCTAGAGTTCTATTACCAAAACTTTTCAGACTTTTCTAACATTTGGTAGTTCTTTTTTTTCTCTTGCAGATTGTGGGTTGATCCATAAACCCTAATTCAACCCCGTTTTGTGATCATGGGTTTCTGGGTAACAACCCTAATTTTTATTTTAACAGGTGTTCTTGCCTCCCTATTGGTCAGAATATGCTACAACAGGGGGCCTTCTGCAAATTTGTAATTTTTTCATTCTTCTCATTGTGATTTTTATTGCAAGTGTGCATATTTTTTGTTCTAGATTACATTGATAAGTAACTTTTATTGCAAGTGTGCATATTTTTTGTTCTAGATTACATTGATAAGTAACTTGCTTGGACCCCAATTTTTTATTGATCTTTACATTGGAGAAGAAGTCTTATTACATTGGGTAGGGAAAATTGGGTTTTGCCTTTGTCTCTCTTGTTTCTACATGGATTGTGTTGATGTTTGGGATATTGGTCGTTGGATTTTGGTACCAAAGATTAGGTGATCCAAACTCATCCAAACTCATCATTGGATCCTTTAATACAGCGATTGGATCTGATAATTACCTGGTATCCAATGCTCATTTGGCTAATTTGCGAATAATTGTTGTATATATATCAAATTCTGGTGGCTCTTTGGGCAGTCCTTGCCTGTGTGCGAATTATGTTACTTTTTATTTCTTTTAATCCGGTGGACACTAATCAATTGTGAGGGCTATGTTATTAAGTTATTTTTACTTTCTCTGAATTGGATGTGCTTGAGGTTTTTACCGGCTGAAAATTTCAACGAAGACTTTGTTTTTTTGAAAATTTAGTAGAATTTTAAAGCAATCTAGATGAATGTTGATTGGCTTAGTTGAATGTCTAGGTGGCTCACTTTGATAACAAGGAACTTTCTTCACTTTTGGCATCGTGTGAGCCTTATAGTGGGATGCCCATTGTCATTCCCCAGTGTCAGATATTGCTATTAGCCCACTAAGTTTTGTAAACTTGTAAATGAACTTATACAGTTTAATGTTCTAATTGTCATGGACTCACGGCTTTACAATATTTTTCTATGGTTATATTGACATGGGTACATATGCTAGTCAATTTTTCTCAAAAGACATGGTGGGTACATATGAATGTTATGTGATTTTTATTTGTTAGAGGAAAATTTCCTAAAACTCCTCAAGAAGAATTTCCAATCACCTCTATTTTTCTGAAGTTCTTGTAAGCCTACTTCCTAAATAATCAAGTACATTTTTTTTAAATTTTTTTGTTTGGAGAAAGGTTAATGTAGTACCTCTATTAATTAAGTATTAATGTTGCATCAAATTCTATTATCTGATATTATGTGTATTGTGTTCTTTTTATGATCCAAATAAATTCCAATAAATTGAGGATCCGAGTTAGTTCTTTATTTATTTTTGTTAAAGAGCATTTGAAACTTTTTCATACTTGAGGAATAAAATGCAAAAAATGTTTTCTGTAATTCATATGGAACATCCTCATCAGTCCTGATGCTCACTAAGAAACATTTCTGTTATATTATGCATGCTTCTATCCTCACACTATGTTTGGAGATGGTTAGGCTAAACTTCAAATATTTCTCCTCAGTCAGTCAAGTTTTCTCACTTTGTATTTCCTATGCCTAGAAACTCTAAGATGGGGGGAAAACTGTAATTTCTGCTTATCATTGTAGGACAATTTAACAAAATAAAGTGTTGAAAGGGCACCAAGAATCTAACAAGAAGCAAAGGCACCAAGATCTTTTTTCTGATCTATAATAAACAAGAGTGGTGGTCTGATATCCTTACATTTGCGGCTGAGGCTTGTTTCCTAGCTTTAGATTCTAGATGGCAGAGTATATATCTTAAATATGGCGATGAGATTGTCATGGTGATTTTCTAGAGGGAGGGAAGGAGAGAGCGTACTTACTGGTTCATTGCATTGCGTAAATGAGTGTAGAATTCACGCACATGCGTTCTTTAACATGTCATAATTTTTCTCACTAGACGCAGTGTAGTAAGTTTGTTGTGCTCCTTGGCATTCTAACATGCATGCAGTGCCGTTGATCCTTTAACATTCTTTTATTGTTTTAATTTAATAAGCCATTAAGGCGGTTCGGCTTAAACTCATTGTGATGTTGAGGATAGAATTTGTTAAAGATAATCACTATGGAATCCATCATTCCAATGGATGGCGGATGCAATTGGCCTATGGATTTCCATAGTCCATTGGATTATAAGATAGGCTTCCCTTTTTTTTGTCCTGGATGAGTACATTTATTCCTGGTGATATATATTTGTCTTGAATTTTTATCTCAAATTTCTAGGCAAATTTATCTTGACTCTTGCTATCGTTGGAAGTTCATTCGTCCTATCTGACGCATAATTTTTTTTGACCTGCAGGTTCCATTTGACACTGGTTATTACTGCAACTGTTTGTTGTTGGATGATGTAAGTTCTGATGCCACTTTATAACCATCAAGGCTTCTTAATACACAAGATCATTTTTTAAGAGATCTCTGGATAATTTTTAGGTTGCTCCCCATACTTTGTTAATTTATATGTATGTGGTAATAAGTTCTATCATATTAGGCGTTTCATCGGGTGGTTTGGAATTGCAGCCCTAATCTGTTGGTAAATTCTGTCCAGGGCTAAATACCAGAACTTAGCTCAAGGGAGAGAGGGAGGGTGGGAGGGACGGAAGGAGTGAGTGAGTGAAGAGTTTCAGATTTTGGGAACTACCAATTAGAATCATCAAGTAATGGTTAGGAAGGGAGGGAGGGAGTTAAGAGTTTCAGATTTTGGGAACTACCAATTAGAATTATCAAGTAATGGTTACAAATTTGGACATAATTCCATTTTTAATTTTCTTTTGAAATTGTAGCTGCAAGACAATGAAGAAATTCCTTCAGTAGAGATTAGGATTGAATTATATTAGGGCACCGTTTTAAGGAGAAGATAGAAAGTACATTCCGAATATTAGTTGATTGTGACTGAAGCTTATCATGTGACATTGTGCATGCAATTCTTTAACTAAGTGGTCTTTATGCAACAATAGGAAAATATTGCCTAATTCGGCAGGATTTTCTTCCTTTTTTTTTTCCTTTGAAATAGCTAATATTGCAAATTATTGTTGAGACTTGAGATAATGCTACATCGTTAAGTTGCTAATATGTATATCCTGTGTTGATGAGAGCAGTTAGGGGATCAATATACTGATGAGAACATTGTTTTGATACCTTTAAGCCTCTTCCTTGTCCTGGTCCTATCGCAAGTGACTTTTTGTTATTTAAAGTCCCGAAAATACTCTCTGTGCCTCGTCTGAGTACAAGGTGAAAAATAAAGGAAAGAAAATGTACATTAAAGGTAATATATTTATTATTCGTGGGTGCACAAACTAGCCTAAAAGTCTATCAAATTTAGATTTCAACGGCATTAACAAATTCAAGCAGTTTCTATGAGAGATGTCAGCAGCATTTTGCAACTTGCATGTTAATTTGGAGATGCCAAATGTAACTATGGAATGTCCTTGAAAGGGAAAGAGGAAGTATAGGTGGGCTGAAATTGATTTAGCTCACAATGACACCTATGGATGGAGGACCTTCCATACAAACCCTGTGGTCTCTGCTTGTGAACAACCTTGTGCTCCCCACCATACCTCCATGTCCTAGACCCTCCCTTAGGCTAGATGCTTCTCCCAAATCCCTCAATATTTTTCAAAATTGTGTGTGTTTTCTGAGAGCTGAGAAAATTTTGGCTGCACAAATGGTTAGTGCCATGTGGATAATTTGGAATTTGTGTAAACACTTGCTTTTTGCTTTGTTAGTTACACAAAAAGTGTGTATGCCATGGGAAAAATTTTGGATTTTTGGGAAGCTTTTGGTTTAGGCAGCCTGAACAAGCAGTATGTGTGGCTCGCGCATTTCTAGAAATTATCAAGTTTGGTCTGCTTAAGGTGGTGTTGCAAATGATGTAGTTTTGCAATATTTCTTGATGTTGGGTTGCGGTCAAACTGAGAAAAGCAGTTATATATTTAGAAAGGGTGTAAAAGAATTGTTTGCCATTGTTAAAATGGTTGTATCTCCATGGTACAGAGTCAGAATTGTCCTTATCTACATGTAAAGCTTAGCTTACATGTCATATACCTGAGGAACATTATTGTTGGCACATATAAGTCACTGCACTAAGCTTGCAAGCGGGTCTCTCTCTGGTCTAGTCACTCCCATATTGGTTTGCTAGTGCTCAAAGAACTTGCCTATACGAAGATGGTTCAACTAGCATCTGTCCGTAGAAGGTGCATACAACCGTCTTCAAAATGCCTTTTGGCCATTATGGTCAACATCCTTAGAGCCCCCTACCCATACCTGTAATGGGATAATGCGCAAGGGGACACATAATAGGCTCAAAAGATGCTCATACAGTGCCCAAATGTTTGTTAAGGAGCTAGGGACATGCCTGACAGTGTGGGTTGGTGTCATTTGGGCTGCTTATTGGAGTCAGTGTGACCTAGAAACTTTGTTTTCCTTTGGTGCAGCATGTTGACACCTGTCAACACTTGAACATGTTTTACACAGGCCAAAATGGGTTAGACATGATGGGCCGTACATGTTATTACAACCATGCATAAACACATCTAGTATACCTGTCAACCTAGATAATACTGCATAATATTGTATATCTAGCATAACTTTTGGTGAGGAGCAGGGTTCCATTTCTTTATTGTTGTTCCCATCAACACCAAAAAAATAAAAACTTGAGAAGATAAGGATGCTTTTATGTAGGATTTGACATCTATGCTTGACATAACGATGGGTTACAAAGTTCTATTCCCCCAGCCCTCTCCCCTCAACCACCCACCCCGCCCCAACAAAAAACAAAAAACCAAAAAAACAAAAGGAAGGGGAAAAACAATGGTGGATTAGAAAGATAAAGTTAAGCTGATTTGGGAGCCTGAAAATGACATTGGCTTTCTCTGTAATCTTTTTCTCTCATGTCACATAAGAAAAGAACAATCCTCTTGTCCACTCTCATTTTCCTTGTATTCTCTCTTTAGTCTTTCAACCACAAACCCAATTTTGGTACTTCCTGATTTTTCATTTTTATTGTACTTCTTGGATGTAGCCCATACTTGAAGGTTTAGGAAAGTTTATAGTAATTTAAAAATTTTTTTTTTGTGAATATGAGGATTTTATTCCTTTGTTTTCATTCCTTTTAATTCCTTTCACATTTTTGAAATTGTATTTATATATTGTTGTTTTCTAATTGTTCAACTTACTGAGCTGTATTGGGTTTTTGAGGTCCACGACTACTTATACATGGGTCAAACACTACATTTGCAGTCTGTAATGCTTCTTGGCTAGGAGATACATGGGTCAAACACTACATTTGCAGTCTGTAATGCTTCTTGGCTAGGAGATACATGGGTCAAACACTACATTTGCAGTCTGTAATGCTTCTTGGCTAGGAGATATACCTTAAATGGATACAACTTGGCAATTACATACTTCTTTGTCAAGAGATAAAGTTCCAATGGACACAACTTGCGTGCATCTGTACATTGTCTGCACAGTCCACTTCTGAGGGCCTGGATGGTAATCCACTAAAGGGGACTGAACAAAGTTAATCTTGGCTATGGGGCCATGAAGTGCGTGAAAGCACTACCTGTGAACACTTGAAGCATTTCTCTGGCATCAAAGTCCTCAAAATTGGTATAGACAAGGGGAATTGATTATTTAACTAAAACAAAGCATTTTGATTGCCCATGCAACTGATGGCACGCCCTGAATTTTGCACATGGCTCTGAATGGCAAGGTGAAGAAATTCACCGAAGTGCAAGTAAATAACCTGGCATGCGCTGAGTCATGGTGCCCAAGTTAGGCATGCGAGCGGGTCCTTGTTTGGTGTGATGGCTCCCCATAGTGTAGTTTGGAGAGAAAGGTTGTGTGCAGTGTTGCAGGCAATGCCTTTATGCAGCATCGCCCCCCTGATCTGCTTCGTTTGACCCCCCATTGTAGGTTCCATGGACTATTCTCTGGTCATATGGAAGTTGTAAGCATTTAGCTGCATCTCCTTTCTAGGAAGTATATTGGACCATGGGCTACAATGGGGAGCCACCAGATCAAAACCAGGCTGACTCTTGTCCTTGTGCATTTTCCTGGTTCTCTATTAACCATACAGGATCTGCATGGGACTTTCGTGCCACTTGTGTGTACCCTGGTGCACTAAGCCGTAGCATGGTGGAAAGTTGTAAGGCCATCAGCTGCTGGGTCCCAATGGTCATCTTGGAGGGATTTGTACAAACACTTTTGAGTTGAAGTCTTTTAGCTGTCTCCTATGGAAGGTGAGTTTTTTGATACAATGGGGAGCTAGCATATTTGAAGGAGATCCGCTTGCTTGCTGCTTTTCAGGTGTATAGGCAACCACATGGTTGCATTTGTGGGTTGCTTCTGTTTGTATTGGCATTGAGCTTGCACGTACCCCTGCAATTAAGCTTGTTCTGATGGGTGCACGTGCACTAGGGGGCCTGGCATGTGCACATGAGGTAGGGGGCAGGGTGTGTATACTGGCGCTGTGGTTTTCCACTGTGTTACACAGGGCACCCCTTGAGCCATCTCACTGGGTTGCTCCTGTGGCTCCTGACGCACTATGCCACAACCATGAACTAGTGTTTGTGACCTAAGAGATTGCTGATTATACGAAGTCATACGTTGAGGTCCTGTTTGGATGAGTACACAAGTCTCCAACTCAGGATCCTTTACCCAACATTTTTATGAGCTGTTTGGTTGCTGTACCTTTCTCCACCATTTGCTATAGTGTTCTATCAATTTAGCTTGCAAAAACACGACATATCTACTTTCTAATGTCTTCTATGATCTATCTATTAGGGGATAGTTACTTACCCAAAAACTATCAGGGGATAGTGGATACAGAATCTCTGACAGCTAATACTATTGGAGTTAATAAATAAATATACATAAGTCTCCAACGCATGATCCTATACCCAACATTTTTATGAGCTGTTTGGTTACAGTACCTTTCTCCACCATTGCTATAGTGTTCTATCAATTTTGCTCGCAAAAACAGGACATATCTACTTTCTAATGTCTTCTATGATCTATCAGGGGATAGTTACATACCCAAAAAATATCATGGGATAGTGCATACAGAATCTCTGACAGCTAATACTATTGGAGTTAAGAAATAAATACTTATCATCACATAAATCACCCCCCTATTTTTTCTATGCATTAACCTATTTTTTGAGATTTTTTGATATTTATCGACCGCATCAGGGTGATGCACCCACATCTTGACCTCATCGAGCCACATTGGCCCCCTGACTGTATTTGGACAGCATTCCGCATTTTAAAACACTTAATTATACCTTTCTCTAGTCGTCTATATCTCCCTTCTTACCACATGGTGTGGTGCCTTTTTCATTTTCCTTTGTCAATCTAGAGAGGCTCCTCCACCAACCCCTGTAGACGTCCCATAATTTGAGCCTACTTGCCTTGTGTCATCAAAAGTGTCCAAGCTCCCACGAGGATCCATCCCAACATAGTCAATTGTGTCCTGATGGTGTCTAGGTCAAACTGCTATATACTTGCTCAATCCTTGCCATGATATCATGCAAGCCTTCCTAGCCTTCTATCTCACCAAACATCAATTCTTTCCCTGTCCTAAGAGCCAAAAGAAGAGCCCTCCGGACGTAATCGTCACTAAATCCCATTAGTGTGATGCTCCTCCTCCCCTGAAGCTTTTTTAGACCTCTATGTTTCAAACCTAACCCAAGTGATGCCCCTACATTTCTAAGCAGAGGTGTGCATTGTTAGTGTCGTGCATGTGACAAGTCCTTTGAGTGAGTTTGGTCAAGGGCTTTCTTGTTTTGGTGAAGGGCTTGCTCAAGCAGGTAATGAGGGTGTGTGGACCTCTTGGGTTGGGGAATTCTACATTAGTTGAAGCAAGTACACTCTTGACTGGTTAGTGGTGCCGTTATGAAGTTGCATTGACATCAAAGGTCCATAAAACTTCATGTTTTCTTGAACCTCTTGCAGTTAGCTTTCAGCAGGGATAGTTCTCCTAGAAATATGTCTCCATCAACCTGTATATTGTAGACATAATGTGTTCCTAGAGCCTCGTAGAATGAGTGTGTCTATTGATCTGTAAATATAAGCTGCACACAGGAAGGGAAACCCAGCAGACAGATCTCTACACCCATTCTCACTCATTGACATTATAATTGTCCCTGTGCTTCCTTGGTGGTCCTGACCTTGAGGTTTCCTACTCTAGACATAAGATGTGTCCTTTTTCTTATGGTTTATTAGTAGGTAATTCTGAGCTGGGTTGGTGAGAGATGGAATGTTTGAACTACAAATTCTGACAATTGTCTTAAATATGCTTTTATCATTCTAATGAGGTTTCATGAAAATTGTCATGCATTGTTGTTTTTTGGTTTTGTGAAGTAATAAGTTCCATAGAATGGGCCTGAGGCCTGGGTGGTCAGGTTGGTGGAGCACCAATGTGGTGTCTTGGGTCCTACCCACACACTATAATTGTAAAGATGAAATTTTATAATGAAATCAACTTCTTCAAAACATGTGCTTCCCCATAATTAGTGAATTGGAAAGTTTTCCAAAATTGTGAACAAGGACATAATTTTCTCAAGTTTTATCTGAGCAAGTAGATAAATGATCCAATTAATTGCAGAAGATATTCTCCCTGGGGCCATATTAAGAATTTATGAACGCCATCTTTGCCCATCTTAAACCCTTGTTTTTATGGGAAATGCTATGTTGAGGAAAACAAAAATTTACAAGCTAGTCAAAGAAAAACCAAGAACAAAAAACAGGATTTATTATTTAGTCTTCTGAACTTTTTCCTATTTGAACTAGTCTTTTCAAACATAATTTGTTTACTCTCATATTTCATGACAAGTTTATTTTCTTATTCTTGTCACTCGTGTTGGTTTCCATTTGTAATTTGTTTATTCCCTTTTCACAGGTGGGCAATAGTGTATCTGGCACAACTACACCCCCTTATTGTCCCTATTCTCAATGAAGGAGAATGAGGTGCTTCCACAGAGCAATCTTTCAATGCTACTTATTTTAATGATGTCATTGTGCCCATTGACTCAAAGAAGGCCATTGTATTTGCTATTTTAGATTGTGCTTTGTTGTTATGGGATATATTTGTCATGGAAAATCTCAATCATCTGATTTTTGGTCCTTATTCATTTCTGACCAGTGTTTTGGGGATTCGACTCTGCCTGCTGCTGTAGTGTTGACTTGGGATTCAAACTTTTATTTTTTATTTTTATTTCCTGGCGGGTAACATAAATGTTGTTTGTAATTCTACTTCTACTATCAGCTGGAATGTGCTTCATGTATGGATGTGATTGCTGACCCTTCTATACATGAGGTGATAGTGTTTATTTATAATTATAATATTGCATAAATTTGTAAACTCCAATATCAGCTACTCGAAAGGCAAATCGATATCCTCTAGGGCATGTATACTTTCGAGTACAATGTATACTCGAAAGTCTTTATTGAGATAATGGATTTCAATTTGTTGTGTTCTTGAATGCAGCCCTTTTGGGGTGAACCATGTAAAGCTATATTATCATGTTTCATTTTTTATTGCTCTCAAAATTCTCTTTATGGTAGCAGTGTAGCACTGCTACACTGGGAAAAGGGAGATCAATTGAGAACATTGTGGTTGGGAGAGTGGTTCTAGAGGGAAAATGGGCAAAGGTTTTGTCAATGTTTAAAGTAGTATACCTTTTGTCACATAAATTTGTGGTCTTTTTTGACAATGGATATCAATTTGTTGTGCCCTTGAATGTGGCCTTATTGGGCTGAACCATTTATAGTTATCAGGTTCTATTTTCTGTTTTAAATTTATTTCGTCATGGCATTCATTTTCTTGTGGCATTTGCCTATTTTACATTTCAGTTGACAACATTGTGGTTGGGAGAGTGGTTCTAGAGGGAAAATGGGCAAAGGTTTTGTCAATGTTTAAAGTAAAATGTATACCTTTTGTCACATAAATTTGTGGTCTTTTTTGACAATGGATATCAATTTGTTGTGCCCTTGAATGTGGCCTTATTGGGCTGAACCATTTATAGTTATCAGGTTCTATTTTCTGTTTTAAATTTATTTCATCATGGCATTCATTTTCTTGTTGCATTTGCCTATTTTACATTTCAGTTGACTATATACACAATCCTGAGTAGACTCTGATATTTCAGATTCCTAATTTTACAAGCAAGGGCTATCGATGGCCCTATAGAAATGAGAACATTGGTACTTTGTGGTCGTTATGAAGTTGGAATGTAGTCGTGGGATTATGAATGAAAACGTGGTGGTTTATCAATAAATATTAGGAAGTTCGAATGTAATTATTGGATTCAAAGCCCTAGCATTTTGTTTGAAAATTTCATGGTGTTTGAAAATAATTTTGGAAAATGCATGGGGATGTGGAATTTTACCTTATGGTTGAGGATTAATCCGTACATACATTTCTTTTTGAGTTATGTGAAGGTAGTTTTGGGCCCTCTTTTTAATCTTTTTACAGTTATATTTGTGGGCAAGCTTTCTATACTATAAAGTTTACGTGATTTTTTTATCCAACCATTCATTCTGAATAGACGGTTGAGATGGTTTTAATGACAATGTCACATTTCTACACTATTTTATTTTTAAATGTCTTATACAAAGCATTTTGGTGCTAAATTTTGGGCATCCATTCGCACCTCTAAAAAAATATAAAAGAAATATTTTCAATAAAATAAAATGACCAATTGCCTATGAAGTTTTGGGGGTATTTTGTTCATTGTATTTGATCAAAAGCATTTTTTAAATGTTTGTTTTAAGTGTGTCCCATTGAGATGATGGCAAGTACCAAATTTTATATTCATATAATTTGTATAAAAATAATTAAAAATAAAATACTTGTAGGCATCAGGTCTAGATCAAAGAATCAGTGGTTCACTTGATCTGAATGAGACAGTTGGATTCACTTGATCTAAATGATGTTTGTTTTAAGTGCGTCCCATTGAGATGATGGTAAGTATCAAATTTCATATTCATATAATTTGTATAAAAATAATTAAAAATAAAATACTTTTAGGTGTCAAATCTAGATCAAAGAATAAGTGGTTCACTTGATCTAAATGAGACAGTTGGATTCACTTGATCTAAATCAGACAATTAGATGGGGGTGGGGGGCATATTTTCTATACAATAGGGGAAGTATAGAAACCTTTCCCTGTATCAATTTGGAGGGAGAGACCCTCCACTGCCACCGTTAACATTTCCAAAAGAGCGGGAGAGATTAAAATGGAGAAGGTAGTGGGAGTAAATGAGATAGGGCTGACCTCGACTTTAATTTTCTAAGTCAGGCTTGAGCTCAGTCTAGAATCAACTCATCACGGCATGGCTTGGACCAATAATCGGGCCAGGCCAGATGGTGTCGGCTCCCCCATACCCTGCAAGACCTAGGCCATCGAACCCGCTATGGGTCCTAACCATATGTAGGTTTTAAGGCTGGGCTCGGAACGACCTTGGCCCTTCCACCCCTTGTAACATGGATGAAGGTTCAAGATTGAATTAGAATTGAGATATTAACTTAAATTGCCCTCGCTCTTTAACATTGATGGGATCTATTTATCTTAGGTGTTGAAAGGGCTAAAATGCTTCCAGGAGTTGTGGTTGATGTTATCACATTTGGTGTCGTGAGATTAAACAAGTCCATGTGTCACATTTATTTTAAGTTTAAGATAAACAAAGATTACTTTAGTAGTAATCTATAATGCAGATTAAACACTATCTGCTATATTTTTATCGTATCTTTAATGATGTGTCAAATCCACACCATCCAGCCCCAATGTTATGTTTAGCCAACTTATCTTAATATGAAATTTGGGCCATGACTACTCCATGAAGGGGTGCACCCAAATAAAATAGAAGAAAATACTTTCTTGATAAAATAAAAATAAAAAAGACCAAAGTGCCCTATAAGTTACATGGGCATTTGGTTTATTTTTATTAAGAAATTGCATATCAAAATTACTTATAAGAAAATGGATTAAAACTAAATTCTCTTATCAATCCAAGAACTTAAAAGTTAGTACCGAACATTATGGCTGAAGCTATCCTTATCGTCAATTCAAATTTAACGGGAAATTTTCTAACATTTATTAATATTAATAATCTTAAAGAATTTCAAAATTTTGTTAACAAGAAGGATTTAAATAAAATAGTAATTAATGTTTAACGTTGGTCTGTTGGGTGCAAATTGTGTGCAATTCATAAACAATCTTACAAATGTTTTTTTTCGGTCCAAGTACACCAAAGTAGAAAAATAAATGAAATAAAGCGAACCTTTATTATTGTCAAAAAGAAAAAGGAAAAGCAAATAAAGCCCTTTTGATTGAGCCAAATGGGGCGGCCCAAGATTTGGATTGAAACAGCAAAACAAGCTCCTTTGTTACAAGAGCACGTATACTATGTACCTTCGGGAGTATAGTTTGCTTCTACTCTTTCGATTGAGGATTTTTTCAATTTTAAAATTTGGTTATCACCATAGAATTATCAAATGATTATTTAAAAAAAAAAATACAAAAAAAGAATTTTGTAATACTTAGATTTAATCTTTTAAAAATTAGATAGTTTCTATTCAATCTTGAGACATTCTTTTTTTTCAAGTGTTTAAATGGTGCAATTAGAAAAGTTTTTTCATTAGGTGCATATAATGTTATATTCCAAAATTTGAGGTCCTAACAATAATCTTAGATAGGGTTTTACCCGAGGGAGTAAATAACCACTATACTCGCGAGATAGTAGAATATGTTTTGCCTTCTTTTCTAAAGTAAATACAATAAATGATATGGTGGCTGAATGTCAATTGTTTGAAAAATAAGTCAAACCGAGGTTCGGATAGGCGTGCTTGACTAAAGTTCAAAAGAAAAAGTCAATTTTCATAGCGTTCCATTTGGAACATAATTCCTACCAAAATTGAAATTCCACAGCTCTATTCAAGTTAAATTAAAAATTCTACTAAAAATATGATAAACATAGTTTGAACCCGTCTCAAAAAAATGGCTATGTCAAGTATATTTTAAACAACATACGAGTGTAGTTTGCAAAGGGTTGCAACTTTAAACAATCAAATTATCATCCAATTTTATCATATGATGTAATTTTTGTGTCAATAATTCTTAAGATAATATGAAAACTTATTTTCATTGATCTTGTAGATTCAAGATTCATAAAAAGTTTTGACAAAGTTTTACGTTTGGCTACCTACCTAATACAACCCATATCATTTACCCGGACTTAAGATGGTTAATAAAAAGTTTAAGGTTCTCACTCTTCTTAGACCAATCAATTTTCATCTCTAATTATAAAATATTAGACTCCAAAAATAGTTCAAATTAAGGAAATCTATAAACACATACAAAACTTTAAAATAGACAGTCCAGAAAATGTGTTGTAAGATGCACTATTTTTGGACTCGAAATCTTTTTTTTTTTTTTTTCATATTCGTATATTTCAATATCTAAGTGACCAATTAAAGGGTTTTCCAACTTCAAAACAACCTTTTACATCAGATTTTTCTGGTGCATCTTAATTCTACATTTTAAGGTTGCAACCTTATATAAATTTTTTCCTTTAAATACTTGGATTATAAGCAATAAAATGAAATATGATGAACTAAACGACAACTAATGAAAAATTGAAAAGTTATAGAGGTGAAACTAAATATTACTTTAAAAATTGACAATGTCAAAGTAAGTAAATAAAATTAATTAATAAATAAACAAATATATATATATATATATATATACTTTGGATGGTGATGCGGGTTGACGAAATCACTGTTTATTTTCACCTATAGGCGAAAATGAATAGTGATTTGGCCTACCTTCATTACTACCCAAAGTTCATCGCATGCTCACGATTGTTCAGTGGTATTTTATTTTATTTTATACAAATCAGAATGACCTGAAATTCGGAATGCGTGTTCATTAAAAATAGGCGAATCTACAAAAAATATAAAAAAAATATTTTACAAACCAGAGTTTTAAAAGTTTCTATCGGCATAGAGATCCAATAAAACATAGCTTCTAACCCCCACGACCTAGTTTACCCTTTGGACTGCACTTTTTTTACCCAAAAAAAGTTGAAAAGGGCACATCTATCTTTTTAGGGGTATTTTGGTCAATTTTTTTTACAAAATAATTTTTTTATATTTTTATTGCATTCTTTTATTTTTAAAGTACAAATGGCCAAAATTTAAATTGATTTAAATTTATATAAGAAAATTAAATTTAAAATTAAAATGTGAAATACAATCGTGATCATTGGATCAACCTAGATTCAATCTGGGCCATTGGGCCTATATGTAGTTGTAGGCAAGTGAGTCTATGCTAGCATTTCCATAAATTTCAAGTGATTTGAATTTGTATATAAGAAAAGAAATACGAAAAATGAGGTAGTGACCGTCAGATCGACCTAGATTCAATCCGGGCCATTGGCTGACACTGTAGCAGTTATATATATATA
>NW_006499905.1:2252048-2273719 GCF_000471905.2 Amborella trichopoda | reverse complement strand
CATTTACGATCATGTATTACAAAACATTACGATCATGGATTACAAAATATTCTATCATGGGTTACAAAAAAACAAAAAAAACAAAAAAATCGATCATGGATTACAAGAAAAGAAAACAAACATTTTGATCATGGATTACAAAAAATTCTATTATGGGTTACAAAAAACAAAAAATTCGATCATGGATTACCAAAAAAAAAAAAAAAATCCGTACGGGACTTGCCGATTCCGTACAGTGAATCGGCGAGTCACTGTACAGAATCGTCCGGTTCTCTCTAGAACCGGACAATTTCCGATTTTTTAGCCGATACGATCCACTTTTACGATTTTCGAGTCGAACTGGGCGAGTCCGGTTCGAAAGAATGAGAGCGAGAGGGAGAGAGAAAGAGTAGGAGCCTATTTCCTTATGCATATTTCCTAAAAGTATTGGTGTAGAGATATAAAAAGAGAGATGTATACTTTTTTAGAGAGAGAAAGAGAGAGACGCGGATGAAAGAGATGCCAAAGATATGTATACCTATATTCAATGGAAGAGATAGAAAGAGAGGGAGAGACAAAGAGTACGAACTTATTTCCTCATGCGTGAAAATTTTGAAATGAAAAAAATATTTGATTCGTATTATCTTAAAAAAGGACTCTAAATCATGTAGAGAGATTCTTATGGAGCAATAAGTATATCCTAAAATAAACCCTAAATCATATATAGAGAGATTTTTATGGAAGCTTAGGGAGAGATGGAGATACGGAGAGAGAGAATGCATACGAGATTAAATAAAAACTAGAGAGAGAAACTATGTACAGGAGGAGAGAGAAAATGCATGAGAGATTTGAGGAGAGATGAACGATTTTTATGGAATCTTATGTGCAGGGGATAGAGACAGGGAAATGTGGAGAGAGAGATAAATGGATTCTCGATATTGAAAAAAGAGAGTACGTGAGAGATTTTAGAGGTGATGATATATTTTTATGGAAGCTTTTGTGTAGGGGAGAGAGAGAAATGTGGAGATAGAGTTGTATAGAGAGAGATAGAAAATAAAAGATATATTAAAGATATTGGTTGCAACTATGTTATATTGAAGATATTAGTTGTTAATAACTTGAATATATTGTATATCAAGTGTACATTCTCTTTTTATTTACTTTTTCATTTTTTTTGTATTTTTAGGTACATTTTTTTTAAAATTTAGATGGTCTCTATTCAATCTTGAGACAAAGTGCTTAAATAGTGTAATTATAACAGTTTTTTTTGTTAATATATGTATTACAAGATTATATTTTAAAAATTTCAAGTCTTAAAAATAATCTTAAAAAGGTTTTTTTTCCGGTAAATATACACTATACCACGAGATAGTAGCATGTATTTTAGCTTATTTTATAAAGTAAATATTAATAAATGAAGTGGAGGCGAAATGTCAAATTGTTTGATAAAATAGGTCAAACCTAAGGTCTCAATAGGCGTGCGTGACTAAGCTCCAAAGAAAAAAGTCAATTTTCGTAGCTTTCCATTTTGGACCTTAACAAACATAATAGTTCAAAAAAGAAAAATAAAAATATACTCTTTCCATTTCTACGTGGATCTACTTTACTAAGGCGGAAAAGTAAAGGATAAATTTTGAAGTCCCTCAGTTACTCTTTTTCTAAAACATTTCTTAAATTTTCTTTCTTAAATTGCTAATAATTATTTTTTGATTCTTTAATTTTAAGAGATTAGTTTTCTTTTTAACTTGGGTTTACTATTTTTAGATAATTCTTATTATATAGTAGCTTTTGGGTTAGTTGTAATTAAGTTAGGATAAACATGTTAGGGAAAATTAGATGGCTTATACGTATCACTTTTTGTTTTTATTTAAAGTTGATTTTGTAGGGAGAAGGTGTGGGTTCTGTTTCTATTTAAGGTTGCCTTTGCAGAGAGAAAAAGTGCGAAAAAATAAAAAAGAACTTTGGGATTTTTTTGGGAGCTAAAATTATAAAGAGGTAGTGTGGGAGATTAGGTATCTTCTCTGGGTTTCTTTTTTGGTTCTTTCAGTAATGAGTTACTTGTAATTTACTCTCTTATTAATTAATAGTTAAGTATTTATTTTATTGATTAATAGAAAAATATGAGTCTCTCGTAATTTTTTTATCATTGATTAGTAGAATTTTTTTAACTAGAATCAGATAATTTTAGTCGTGTTTTCAATTAATTTTATCTGTTATGTTATTGAACATATATGCCTCCAAAATTAACAATGGTTTTGGGAGCTCAAAATACCTTTTTTTTTTTTCTTTATTATTGATCATTGGGTGAATCATATATAGTTAGAAAAGGTTGATATCGTAAAAATCATCTTACCTATATATTCCATCCAATGGAGCAGTGATTGACTGTGGTCCTTCAGAACCACCATAGAGCCCTATTATCATGCATAATATTCGGGTACAGTTTGTCTCAAGCAATTGCTCTTTAGTTTTCATAAGAATCTATACACCATTTTGCCTCGTCCATAAAAAGCAATGTGATTTTTTTGTAATTTAGGGGTCGTTTGGATACCTGAAAATATATTACTACTATAATACATTATATGTAAATGGATTGTTACTGTTTGAGTAGTATTTAGATGTACATTGTTATTATTTTTTACCATGTTTAGAAAAAATATAAAAAATACATTACCAACATTTTACCAGCATGTACCTATAATAGATTGGTACCCAAATGGCCCTTAGTGTGAATATTGGATGCACTAAACTGTAGGAGATATTTTCAAAAAAAAGAAAAGAAAATATGAGGGTGTTAAATTGGTAATTTCTATAAATTGTTCAATGTAAAATAAATTTATGAACAATAGTCTCCCTTTTTTTTTTTTTTGTCTCTTTTTATATTGCTAAATACATTACCAAGGGCTGTTGGGTGAATTCTTTTACAATAAAAAGGATTTAACTGTCATGCTTGTCTTCGCATTTTTTAAAACTCTCTCCATAAATTTTAAAGGGAAAAGTTTATAAAGTTGCAACCTTAAAATGTAGAATCACATATGCACCTCAAAAATCTACGGCATCGGAAATGTTGTTTTAATGTTGAAAAAACCCTCTAATCGATCATCTCGACATTGAGATACATGAATATGAAAAAAAAATGTTTTTGAGTATTGAAAATAGTGCATCTTGCAACACATTATCTAAACTGTCATTTTTTAAGATTTTTATATATTTATAGATCTACTTGATTTTAATTAATTTTGAAATTCAAAATTTTATAATTATGTATAAAATAGATTTTAAAATAATATTAAATATTTTTTACAGTAAATTTACATGTTATAATAAAATTTTAAAGTACGTTTTAATTGGATTGTTTAAAGTTGCAACCTTTTCGAAACCACATCCCAATTTAAAATAATCGAACTTCATACAAAATTTTTTTTTTGATAATCCTAAACGTTGACCAAAATGTCATATATGGGATAGATGTATACCCTTTGGGAGCATTACGCCGTCTGGTCATATGCGATGATTCCTGTCACACGAGGCGTAGTCTTTGGCACGTAAGCAGCACATGCTAAAAATCGTGCCACGCGTCAGATTAATGTCAGCTTTGTTTCAGATATGACACGTGTTGGAATTCAGTTACTCTAACCCTAGCTTTAGGAAGGATAGGTCGCTACCTTTATGGAATTTATGAACCTCGCTTCTATACAAAATTACAAAAATGTTCTCATAGCGTCATAGTTTTCAAAAAAAAAAAATCACTCTAATTAAAATTTTAAAAAAATCATGAAAATATAAATTTTGAAAAAAAGAGCTCTAGAAAGGGTTTATCTAGTAACATATTAATATATGGATATGCTTAATTTGCACTATTTTTTTTAGCATCGAATATAATAATTAAACTTAAAAATAGATTTTTAAGTTATCGTAAAAGTTTCCAGCATTCATCTTCAGATAAAGTTAATTTAAAGAGGTGAAATTAATTGATCAAAGGATTTTAAGTTTAATTAAGAGCATACTGTACATTTCCTCTGGTACATTTTATTACAAGATGTACTCTCTTTAATCGTATCACCAAGTTTATTCGGTTTTTTGGTGCAAAAAAATAAATTAAACATATTGAATTATCATGATATTCAAGAAATTTTTTTTTTGGCGTTATGCCCAATGCACATTTGATGGTGAATAATTATTGTGATATTCTCACACAAAAATTAAATAGTCTAATTTTAAAAATAATATCTTAAAATTAGCTGCAAACAATCAGATTTTTGGATAACTAGATTCAAGTCTTGAACTCATAATTAAATTTTATCACAAAGTAATCATCCACTATTCATATGTATATCCTCAAAATAAATTTCTGAAAAGTGAGAATCTAAAATTCCATATCACAAAGATTTCGTGAATATCATTCCCAGCCAACGGTAACACGCTTTGAAAATGCGCTAAACGCTGAGGGCTACTTTCGTTAAAAAGAAAACAGAGCAAAGACAAATATTTTAATTTACATAAGAAACCGGGCCATTATCGTCATCACCCCACAAAACGCGGAGGGCTATTTTCGTGAATATCTGACACTTTGACTCTTTTTACATTTCTAGATTTCCGTATAAAATTTACTTTGAATCCGGTTCAGAAATCAGAAATCTCCACGGACCTATGAACAGGTACTTCTGATGGGAGAAATAGACGGTTTAGATAATGTATTATGATACACTATCTTTAACGATTGAAATCTTAATTTTTTTTTTTAACATCAATTAATTTTTTCAAGAATTACAATATTTGGTGATTACTTTACTTATTTTAATAAAACTCAAAATATTTTCCTTTTCTATTTATTTAGGATTTGCAGGTGTCCTCGTGTTTGTTTACATGCGGATAAGCATCGTTTTTGTTGTTATGATAGCCTATCGTCAATCGTTAAATTTCTCTCGATATAAATAGATAGATACAATGTAATGTTTTATTGACTTTACTTATCTGGTACTGAGCTTTTTCTTTTATTTTCACCTCAGATTGCATCGTATATAATTTTTTAGCTGAAACCAAACTCCTTGAGAGCCTTAGGGCTTAAATTCGTCCTTCAGATTTGTCAAATTCGTCTGTCAAACGCCTTGAGGCGCTATAATTCTTTGAGCCTTAGGGTTTAAATTCGTCCTTCCAGATTTGTGTGGCTGAGTTCTTGCTTTAGAGAAAATTCGTTCTTTCAGCTTTGTATTGGTGAGGTGGAGAGTATTTGGTCAGCAGCAGGTATTCAGTTAGATTATCTATTTCGCTCTAATTCTATTTCAATCATTCAATCAGTGGTATCTATTTCAATCTAATTCAATTTCAATAATTCAATCAGTTAGGTATCTATTTCAATCGTTAAATTGTGACTGCGTATTTTATAGGATAATAATTCAGAGTTTTGTTGCGGAAGAGAAGATTAGAATGGGAAAAGTAGCTGTAGGAGCCGCTGTTGTTTGTGCCGCAACTGCTTGTGCGGTGGCTGCCCTAGTTATGAGGCATAGACTGAAAAGTTCGAGGCAGTGGGGGCGGGTTTCCGCCATTCTGAAAGAAACCGAGGACCAATGTGCTACTCCCATTCAAAAACTGCGACAGGTGGCTGATGCGATGCATGTAGAAATGCATGCCGGTCTAGCATCAGAAGGCGGCAGTAAGCTGAAGATGATTCTTAGCTATGTAGATAATCTTCCAACTGGGTAAAAACCTTTTTTTTTTTGTTGAATGGCATTATTATTTTTAGATCTTTTATAAAATTCAATTTTTTGTCAATGTGTTTATTTATACCTTTTACAAAATTCAATTTTTTGTCAATGAGTTTATGGGTACACTTTGGTTCCTTTAGCTAGGATGAGGTGACGTGATTTATATATTTCTCTGAGATTTTTTTGGTGGGTTTGTTTCTTTTTATCGAATGGTATTTTATTGCTGGGTCAAAGAAAATAGTCAATGTACTTTTACCCACCATTCTTTTTGTTTGAAAAATAAAATAAATTCAGATGAAGTAATAGATATAGATTGGTTGGGGATGATGTGATTTATGCATTTGTGGTTTTTTTAATATTTTTTATTTGATTTTTCACTGGATTCGGATTTATCAGTGTGTATTTATCGGTGTGTAAATATTTCAGATATTGTTTTTTCATGATTGGCCCTTCTCCTCGTTGATATGCTAATTGATATTGATTTTTTAATCTAGATGAAGTGCTTTTCTTTTAATGCTTATACATTGTGGTGCACTGTTCATAACATCTCATAATGGTATGGTTTTCTTCGCGATTGGGTTTGAATTCCATTAGGTTACTTCAGCTATTCTATTTACTTACCTTATCATTCTTAAAAGGAGTAGGATCAGGGTCATATTTGGATTAAGTTGTCCTCTTTTCAGTTGTGATGTTTGAGTCAAATGCGAACACTATTTGCAGTTATCCTGTGATGTGTTTTAACCTTCCCTCCCTCCCTACCCCTCTCTCTCTCTCTGCATGTGCTTGATGGTGCGCAATGTGTGCCTGTCTGTGTGTACTCCTGAATTCTGGAGTTTTAATTCTTTTTATGAGATGAAGGATTTTGTCATTTCACTAGAATTTATTACTCTGGTATTTTCTGGTTCAGTATATGGAATTATGGATATATTATAAACCAGAATGTGGGCATTGAGCTGTTTGGGAGTGAGTCTATTATGAATGCCTTAAAATTTTGCACTTTTCTTATTTTCTATTACATTAACCACAAGAGCCCTTGTTTTTAGCATTGTTTTTGTTCTTCATTCTGTATACATAATCCACTTTTTGAAAATTTTGGTCAACAGGACATCAATAAAATATAGTAATGCATGCACTTAAACACCTAGCATCAACTAGTTATCCAAAAATAGTTGTAGACTGTAGTCTTTGACGTTCTTTTATTAATGTTTCTCTGTGGATTGTTTATCTGCATGATTTGCCAAGCATGATTAATTATTGTTGTTATGATTCGGGAATATCATCATCTGCGTATTTATCTAGTGTCTAGATGATTCTCTGTTGCATATCAATTTAAATGAATAAAATCACACTAACCTTTTGCGATTTCTGGTATCCTTTACCCTTAATTTCTTGCTCTTATTTATTTGTAGGAATGAGAAAGGATTATTTTATGCTTTAGACCTTGGTGGAACAAATTTCCGAGTCTTGCGTGTACAGCTAGGGGGAAAAGAAGGACGCGTTGCTAAGCAGGAATTTACTGAAGTTTCCATTCCTCCTAATCTGATGGTTGGCACTTCATATGTGGGTATTTAGATGCAGTTTATTTGTTTCTGTCAAATGGATTCCATTTTAGTGGAAACAATTGGTTCTAAAACCAATGATTGTGATTTCAGGAACTATTTGATTACATTGCTGCAGAGCTGGCAAAATTTGTTGCTACAGAGGGTGATGAATTCCAGCTACCTGTTGGACGACAAAGAGAGTTGGGATTTACATTTTCGTTTCCTGTAAAGCAAACCTCAATTTCTTCTGGCTCCCTAATTAAGTGGACGAAGGGTTTTAATATTGAGGATGCGGTTTGTGCTGAACTCTTGACTTGTTTTTTGTTCTGAATAATATGAACAAATGTGTGATATTGTTAGTTCTCTACAATCTTTTTCTCTCGTGGATTTACCTTATGCAATTGGCATTGTGTTATAACTTAAAATGTGATTTGCTATCGGTTATTTGGATTTTTTATCCTCGTTCATCAATTGCTTCACCTCTTAGATTATAGGATTTCCCCTGTACATGTTGTCTGCAGCTGTTAACAATTCTAGATGCCTACATATGAATTCAGAGTATTCTTTTTTGCAGAGTTTTGTCCTTGCAGATGATTTCTACTTGTGTCATGTCATGTTACTGGAAGATCAATTTTTTGTTTTCCTTTTTTTTTTTTATAAGTTGTTTATGCAGCATGCTCTGATCTGAATTTGCATTTCATCTAGGATTTGTGTGGTAGTTAAATGTCATTGTCCTCTTTTTCTTGTGAGACTTAAAACTGTGTTAAACTAGCATGTAACACCGGTAGTCCTATCTTCAATTCTGAAACAAAGAGAATGGATTGAGATCTTGTAGTGTTTGCCCATCAGTTATTTTCAGGTGTACCTAGTGTATAACAACAAGGATCTGCTTTCATTTCTAAAAACTTGTCATATCAATTGGCAAAAAGGTTCAGGACTTCTCCTTTGCTTCTTGAAAAACGTGTTCTGAAATGAGAGCTTTAGAGCCTCATTTAAGACAACTGTTTGCTCTTGCGAAACAGTTTAGACTTTAGAATGAGTGCATTGAGTGTTCCTAGCTGGTGTGGAGGGCGTGTTCCGTTTCTTTCCTGGATAGGCAGGTAGGGATGAGATCCTAAGAGTCTCCTGCATAGGAACAATGGGAGATTTCCTATCCATGTTAAATTAAATATTAGAGAACTTTGATAGCTTGAACACCATATGGTCAGGATTGCTTCAATATCTTTGGTCTTGATCGTTGTTCTTTGAATTGGGTGATTGAACCTCAACTGACAAGAAATCGAGTTATTGGGAGTTATGATTGGATTTCTTCCAAAATATGGCTGGGACTGTGTTTTATTCAGCTGGATATATGTTGATTGAGTTGACTCAGTAGAGCCCCAACAAATCAAATAATTCATCATATTTTTATTTTTTGAAATAGGAAGTTCAAAATTGTGTCAAGATGTTTTATTGGGAGTCGTTTTTTTACTTTTTTGGAATCTGATGTTTTATTGGGACTTCACATGAAGATACAATTGCAAGTCTATGTTAACAGTGGCTTGCAGCTCCTTCTCAAGTAGCTGACTTCGTGCCACTTCTTAACTCCATTGGAAGGTCAACTAACTGAACTTTCCTGGGTGCTAGTTTGGTAAGCTATGCTCTTCTTGCCTTGGGGGCTTTTATTAGATATATCTCAGGTATGTGGCTGATGGTATTTTTGGGACTAGGGAATTGGGGGAGGTAACCTACACCCTTCTGGCATTGGGCTTATTGTTAGACATAGCTCAGGGATGGGGTTGATAGTCTGTGGGATTTGGGGATTCATGGATGTTCTGAATTTCGAGGCTGAAGCCTTCTAACTAGGCTTGGATTTTTCTCTCAGTTGTTAATGGGGCCTTATATGGTAGAAGGTGTCTAATTTGAAGATGTTATTGGATGGACTTGGAAAGATAAACATTTTCACTGGTAGATTGCATATAGCATGGAGGAATTCTACTACATCAGCCCTTGAATACCTGCGCCTTCCACCACATTATTGTAATTCAAATTATTAGATTCATAGAATTGGTAATGTTGCCACTTGCCACAAAACTCTCTCCTAAGTTGTGGATTGGAATAGATTCCCAATTCATGGCGGTAGATTCATTTACTAGTCATTGGGCGGTGCCATGCATGGGCAAACAAAGGGAGGGAGGGGCACTGGTAAGTTGTTAATAACAACTTCCATCCACATCTCTATCATCTAGTTCAGGAGATGGAGGAAATGGAGATGATATTTGAGATGAGAATATATACATAATCGGACACGTTAAATTTTAGAGAATTTTGGGAAGGACAGATGAATGAGAGGCAGAGAAATTATCTACCTGTCACGATCTAATTTGTCATATTGTTTGACACTTAAAACTCCTCCCCTTAAAAGAATAACGCAGTGTTTTGTCTGAACTTCTTATGATGCGACATGATCAATGTTCGAAAATTCGGCTTCCCGACCACCGTGGCGAATTTTTTTTAAAAACGCCTAGGCGCAGTCTGGGCAGGGGCATTATGCGTTTTTGCTTTTGGGTGCCCGCCTAGGTGCTGTCCCGTGACAACTTGCGGGCGGCAGAAAAAAACCCTCAGGTGAGGGTAAAATATGTAATTTTTCCCCCTAAAAAGGGGGGAAAAGGGTTTTAGGGGGTATTCTAAACCCCCAATAGAAAATCCGTGGCCTTTAGGGTAAGAAAAACCGTTAAAAATTACTCTTTTGTGATTTATCGAAAGATCGATAAATTGTTTATTTTTTCGATTTCTTCCCAAAATGAAGGCAATAGTTCGTGGGTAGATTGGGAGCTTCTAATAGTTGATTTTGAGAACTTTTGGCAACCCAATAGACGAGGTTTGCACTGACATCGATTTGATTTTGATATTTTTAACGTATTATTATATTTGAAAGAGGGTTTTGATTTTATTTTGCTACAACATATTATGTTATGAATAATACGTTTTTTCTTTTACTTTTTTTTTTTCTTTTACCATATATTTACGTCTTTGTAGTGAAAAGATTGATTTTTTTGGTGATTTATTGATTTTTTCTCACTTGGACGATGAAATCGAGCATATATCGTATTCTTTTATAAATAATTGATTCTTTTTTTATACAATGTGTCTTATTTTGATATTCGATTTTTTTTGTTTTAGTTTATTTGATAAATAATTGATTATGTGATATCTTAATGGGTTAAGTCTTATGTGAAAGTGAAACTAAAGTCTTAAAATTTCTTATATATTCAGTTATTCATTTAAGTCTTATTGTAAAGTAATACTTAGTGTCTTATGTTTGAGGTGCCGGGGGGGGGGGGTGGATTGATGTTTGTGAGGGCATCCTGTCCTTGGGCACCCGCTTAGGCTGCCAGGCACCCAAACCGCCTAGGTGCCTGAATCCGTTTTTTTGAACATTGGACATGATGTATACGTCTTACATTAATGTGTGTTAACTTAAAGATAAGGAAGAAAATGATTTTATGCATAGATGTTACAAGATTTTGTCCATAGGTCTACGACATAGTTACTGGGATCGGGTTGAACACTGGGACAGCAGGGCTGTGACAAGAACAAAGCTCCCTATGGTATCTGATCTCAAGGTGGAGGAGTTGCCAGGATTCAAGTATAGAGTGACTTCCTTTTTGCCAATAAATGAAATTAATAGAGTCACTCTGTACTACACGAGTATTGAGAATGAACTCCAAGAGTCTCATTCATGTCAAGATAGCATGTACCCCCCAACAAAAGAGTGTGAAAACCCAGTCAGCCTCGAGAAGTGTATGTGCAGGCCTGCTTGACTTCTAATCCTACCTTAGCTTGGCTCCAAGCATTCTGAAAATTTGATCAAGGCTCCATTACAATGGAAACGTAAATAATCAGGATCAACGAGATAAGGAAACCTATAATAACTAATTTAAAATTAGAGAGTATGAAACTTTAACTATTTTGAAACATGAATTATATATAAAATTCATCACTAAATTCTTGATGAATTTAGTGATAAATTAGAGAGTAATGTATGCCGAAGCTTCTGCCAATCATGTTAATAGAGATCCCGACATCACAAAATCCATAATCAACGGGTTTACAGGGCAATTGAAAGGATGGTGGGACTTCTATTTACGAGAAGATGAGAAAAATACTATCCTTAATGCTAAAAAACAGACTCTTACCACTGTTTACAATCAAGGTATTAAACAAGAAATACCCTCTCAACAAGATGATTGTGTCAACACTCTAATTTACACCATCGCTCTACATTTTATAGGAGCTACGTCTGTTCGGAATGGGTGAACCAGAGAACTCTTAGAAAATCTAAAGTGTCCTGATCTCTCTCATTATAGATGGTATAAGGATGTTTTCCACACCCAATTGCTGACTAGAAATGACGCTAGAGTTGTGCATTGGAAGTCTCAATTTTTAAATGGGTTACCTGCTTTATTTAGAGAAAAAGTTAAAACAAAACTTAAGAATGCTAATGGAGGGGAAAAAATCCCTTATGAAAGTTATACTTTAGGCCAATTAGATAATGAAATATGTGCTACAGGCCTAGAACTCTGTACTGATCTCAAACTTAAAAGACAGAAAAACAAAAGATTATTGGGAAAAGAGAAATGAGAGATTTCTGTGAACAATTTGGATACTACCCATTCCATGAAAAAACTCACTCTAAAAAACATAAGAGTTCTAAGAGAAGTGAATATAAAAAAATAGAAAATATTACAGGAGATGCAAAACAAAGGCTTTTAAATCTAATAAGGAAGATTTTGAACCTAAAAATAGGAAAGTAATAGGAAAAATACCTGTTTGTAAAAAGTGTGGTCGTTATGGGCACTATGCAAACAGATGTAGAACAAAACAGAAAATAAATGAAATAACTGATGAAGGTCTCAGAAAACAATTAGAACAGGTACTTCTTTTAGGTGACTCCTGTGATGAAGACCTATCCCTTCTTGAGACTGATTCAGAGGATGAAATTTATGAAATTAATACTGAAACCTCTGATAACGACAGTGACACTGAAAAAGAATGTAAGTGTGATCACTATAAGGCCTTATTAGATATGCAAGGCCTAAGCCTTAATGTCCTTACTGAGGAACAAATCTAGTTTTAGATATCATTGACAAGATTATTGACCCACTTGAGAAAAGAGATGCCTTAGTCAAATATCTTGCTAAAGAGAAAACTGAAAATCAGGTTATCAAACCTAGTTATGATTTCAAACAAATTATTGACAGAGTAAACAAAAAACAAGTACTCTCTGAAAGGGAAACTACTGTTCCTGAACTTAGGTTCGAAATACGAAATCTAAAAGAAGAATTACAAAATCTTAATAACAGAGTCACTATGCTTGAAAATTCTAGCCTTGAAAATACACAAGTTAATTCACAAGAAACGCATTAAAATCTGTTAAATGAATTCTCTGAAAATGTACCAGTCCAAGAAGGAAATGTTAATATCCTTGAAAATATTGATCTTAAGCAATTAAATTATGTTAATATGATAAATAAAGTAATAGCCCAAATATGGCATACTAGGGTGAATATAGCTTTACTGCTATTGCCCTTATTGACTCAGGAGATGATCTTAATTGCATAAATGAAGGCCTAGTACCTTCAAGATTCTTTGACAAAACCACCCAAATATCAAACACTGTTAATGGGAAAAGACTCATGATCAACTATAAACTGTCTGAAGCAGCTGTTTGTAATAATGGTGCGTGTTTTTTAATGCCTTTTATAATGGTAAAAGGTTTAGCTCAAGAAATAATTTTAGGAATACCTTTTCTGAGTCTACTTTATCCTATAAAAACCTAAGACTCTTCTGGAATAGAGTTAGAAATTCAGGGACATAAAGTTAAGTTTGAATTTATTGAAAAACCGAAACTAAAAGAAATTAATCAGACTATGGTGTTAAAGAAAAACAAAGAATCTCTGCTCAATACACTCAAACAAGAAATTGTAACTCGGCAAATAAAAGAGAAAATTAATGAACTCATAACTCAAGAAAAAATTATTCAGTTTAAAAATAAGCTTGGAAAAGAAGTTCGTGCAGATATTCCAAATGCTTTTTGGGAAAGAAAAAAACACATTTTTGAGTTACCTTATGAGCCTGATTTTAATGAAAAATTTATTCCCACTAACTCTCGACCTATTCAAATGAATAGTAGACTTTTAAAAATCTGCAAAAGGGAGATACAAGACCTTCTTGACAAAAAATTAATCAGGACTTCACCCCCCCCATTGAGCTATCCAGCCTTTTATGTCGAAAAGGCTTCAGAAAAAGAAATAGGAGTGCCTAGGCTTGTTATTAATTACAAGCCGTTGAACAAAGCTCTTAGATGGATAAGGTACCCAATTCCAAATAAAAGGGATTTGCTTAATCGACTTTTCGAAACACACATATTCTAAGTTTGATATGAAATCAGGATTCTGGCAAATTCAAATTTCAGAAAAAGACAGATATAAAACTACCTTTAGCGTACTTTTTGGACATTATGAATGGAATGTAATGTCATTCGGCTTAAAAAATGCCCCTTCTGAATTCCAGCACATCATAAATGATATTTTTACACCATATACTCAATTCATGATAGTCTACATTGATTATGTATTAGTTTATTCTAATTCTATAGAACAGCACTGGAAGCATCTAACGATCTCTTTGCAGGCAATAAAAGGCGCTTGACTGGTTCTGTCCGGAAAGAAAATCCAATTATTTCAAACCAAAATTCGATTCTTAGGACACAATATCCACAATCAATATATTATTTTTATCGATTGAGCCATAAGTTTTACTCAATATTTCCCTGATGAAATCAAAGACAAAACTCAACTTCAACGATTTTTGGGTAGCCTTAATTACATTGCCGAGTTCTACAAAAATCTTGCAAAAGATTGTGCTATTCTTTATGATCGTTTGAAAAAGAATTTCCCAAAATGGGGGGAAGAACATACTCTAGCTGTTCGAAAAATCAAAATAAAAGCAAAAGAATTACCATGTTTAGCAATTCCTCATCTTGATTAAAATACAAACTGATGCCTCTGAAATAGGATTTGGAAGAATTTTAAAACAAAAAATTCCAGATTCAAAAAGAGAACAATTAGTAAGGTTTATGTCCAAAACATAGAATGATACCCAAAAAAATTATTCTACAATAAAAAAAGAAATTCTCTCTATTGTTTGCTGTGTTTTAAAATTTGAAGGTGATATATTTAACCAAAAATTCTTAATAAGAACAGATTGTAAAGGAGCCAAAGATGTAATAGAAAAAGATGTCAAAATCTTAGTTTCAAAACAAATATTTGCCAGATGGCAGGCTATTCTAGCCACTTTTGATTTTGATATACACCACATTTCAGGAAACACTAATTCTCTACCAGATTTCTTAACACAAGAATTTCTGCAGGGCATCCAGGGGAAAACCACAAGCAAAATCCCACGGTGAGACCTCAAGTCAGGTCAATATCAGAGAAAATAGTCCCAATTCATCTGAATACTTAATTCAGGCTACTGAAAATTCAGAATATTGGGAAAAATCATATCTTCCAATTTTGCCAATTGATAGCATCCATCTTCATCTTAATCTAGAAGAAATTGCAAAGATTTATTTAGTTAACCATATGCATCCCAGAGATGAATTTAAATCTCAGATGTTTTACGAAACGATTCTTAAAGAAACAGGATCTATTGAAGTTGTCCGAAGATATAGAGGACATGATATTATCGCTTATTCTAAAATGAGGATTAAAAAAGTCTTGACTTATAAAGATTGGGGATTTGATCCTCTCAAACCCAGATATTTCAGAAACTACTCTAATAACTCTTGATTTTAGAGTTATTAAGTAGTCATAATAATTATAACTCTTGATTTTAGAGAAATTTCATCATCAAGAAATTTCTTTAGAGGTTTGCTATGATTAAGAAACCATTCTCTTATTTCTTTATTTTCTTCAGAGTAGAAGTCTTGTCTGAGGAGCTTATAAATGATTTTAAACTCTTCAATTTTAAGCATATTAACATGACCTTAAGGAATGTTGGAACTATATCCCATATCAGAGAAAGTTGGTTCTTAGGATCCATCAGAATCCTTATCATTGTTTTCTACCTTATAAGTAGGTTGAACAACTTGCTGGTTTTTCAACTGATCTAGTCCTTCAATTACCACGCCTTTTCCATTATTTTTTTCTTTTTCATTTTCTGTTTGTGGAACAGAGGAAAAAGAAATCCTTGGTGGATCAGTAGTTCTTGGTGGTTCAGAACAGAACGACATCCTTGATGGTTGCCTAGGAATTTTAGTTTGGTCAAGAAAAGTCCCGAGAAGAGGAGAAAATTGAATTTCCACCTTTCCCTCAGCATATTGGGTTATTTGACTAATTTCTTGATTTTGGATCGGTTTAGGTGGGATAACACTAGGTAAAGTCCATTTTTCAGGTAAATAACCTGATCCCAAGAAATAGTGCCACTGTTACCATTTAAGAAATATGGACTTTCTGGATATTTCCACTGATCCCAAGAAATAGTGCGACTGTTACCATTTAAGCCAAAAATATGGCTTAAATTAACCTGATCCCAAGAAATATGGCTTAAATTAACCTGATCCCAAGAAATATGGACTTTCTTGATATTTCCATCAGCAAATATGCTGGCTTGTATTGGGTGCCACTGTTAGGATCTCTCTGTAGGCCCTTATCCACCACCAACATGAGCCAAATGTCCCTCCTAATTTCTTTTTTTTTCCTCAATTCTTATATCTCTCACCCCTATCACGTGTGTCGTCATTTGTGTGTCTCTCGGAGACAACTAGATTTCAATGTCTTCTTGCATTAGGCTTGACTTTGGGGGAGAAAAAAAAAAGGGGGAAAATATCTCCATACTCCCCTTTTTTAAGTTTCATTTCTTAATAAACCCAAGGTTTTAAAACCCATCATCTAAACCCCCGGACTAACTTTTACCCACTTTAAATCTATTTTTTAGCCCAAACAAATATGAATCTCTTTAAACCCTATCCTTCTCTCTCTTCATATTCTCCAAACTTCTCTCTATCTCTCTCTCTCTCCACTATCCCCAAACCCCTTCTCTCTCTCTCTTTCTCCGTATTTTCCTTCATTCTTTCTCTCCCCATGACTGCATTATCAATGGAGGAACTATCAGCTGCTCATACAATAACAGCAGCCAAGAAGCGAAATTTTTTATGTTTTTTGCTTGAAAGGATTGAGAAATTTTAGATTTCTCTGCCTTTTTACAGTGTTCTTCTCTCTCTCTCTCTGCCTTTTGCAGTCTCCCCTCTCTCTCTCTCTCGGGGTTTTAGCCCACCCCTTTTCCCCTTCTTTTTCTGGGTTATATTGCCTCCCTCTCTCTAGTTTTTGAACCCCTCCCTCCCTTTCCCACTCTCTCTCTCTCTCTAGTTTTCTTGTTAAAACGTTCTCTGTTAATGGGGGATTGTGACGAAGAGAACGGCTTAGAAAGCATGGCCTCCACCTCTGAAACTTTCATGGTAGGTTTTGTCATAGTTAACATAGTGGGCCTGAAACATTACACGGGCACTATTAATGGCAGAGAAATGGTGGGTTTAGTGAGAGAACCCCTCAACCCATATGACCCAAACGCCCTTAAAGTCCTCAACATGAGAGGACAACAGGCGGGTTATGTAGAGAGGGACTCTGCAAAAGTTCTCTTTTCTCCCATTGACGAATCTTTTATCACCGTCGAAGGCCCCAATCGCATGCCTAGGCCTCTAGCATTTTCCCCTGAAACTAGTTCTTCTAGCCCCATAAGCTTCAGAACCACAGGTTTCTTTTCAAAACTCCAAACCTCGAAAACACAGAGCTGCTGTTTAGGAGACTTGGGAGAGAGAAACCCGTGAAGAGAGAGAGGGGGTTTAGAAAAGGAGGTATTTTTTAATTTGTTTAGGCAAAAAATATGGAGTTAATATAGTTAAAGTGGATTTAGGGAGTTAGAAGATAAAAGATAGAGTTTTTATGGGGTCATATAGGTTTTAAAACTTTAGGTCTACGGAGAAATGAAACCTAAAAATAGGGTCTATGGAGATATTTTTGCAAAAAAAAAAATCATCAGGCGGTGGCTAGGATCCTAGGTCTAAATAAGCGTAGCCACTAATGCATGGGCACTCTATTAGGTATCTCCTGGGCTGCTTTTGATAACAGGGCTGGGAGATATCTTTCAGTCTTATGGACTTAGTTTTACCTGTTAATATTGGTTCTTCTAAAACTGTTTTACTGAAAATCCTCGAAGTGGTTACACTGAAGAAGCTATCATGTCCTTGCATGGGCAACTAGCATTTCCCTAGTCATCAAATTGCTTCATCCATCTCATTTTTCTCTAATTTTTCATTTTGATATTTGAGGATACTTGTCATGCCTTTTCTGTTTTTCCCAATAATTGTAAAAACCTGGGCCACTAATGCAGTAAATAACGCAGCTTCTTGTATTTTTTGTATTAAATGTCAACCTTGGGTTATTACTTTTGAGCAACCGAGAACCATGTCAACCTTGGATTATTGTCCTTTTGCATTTTGGGATTCTGTTTCATGTGGTGATTTGTGATTTTGTGGCTATGGATACTACATACTACATTTTCTCCTCTTTTTCTATGCACAATATGCTTCCTTCTTTAAACATGATTTACTTCTTTCTTTATACATGATTTACTTCTTTCTTTATACATGATTTACAGATGTACTTCCTTCTTTAAACTTGATGATCAAAGTGTTATGTTATGGCTTATATGAAGAAGTTGCCATTTCCAGAGTAATTAATGGTAAGGCTTCTGGGATGTTTTGATAATAGCTACTCTGTTTCATGAAGCCAGGTGGGAAGAGATGTGGTGGCAGAGTTAACTGAGGCTATGGAGAGACAGAACTTGGATATGCGTGTAGTAGCACTGGTAAAGTCATATTAGTTTATTGCTGACATTTCTTATTATTTTTGAGGGAATTCCAGTTCTCTTGTGATCATTATCAGTTCATTGAATTATCTTTGGGCCTGATTCGTCCAGGTTCACCTTGAAAATCTGCATGTACTTCAATATTTTATAGCTTCAGATGTTGTGCAGGTTAATGATACCATTGGAACCTTAGCTGGGGGTCGATACTACGACCCTGATGTTGCAGTTGCTGTTATTTTGGGTACTGGAACTAATGCTGCTTATGTGGAGCGTGCAAATGCGATTCCCAAATGGCATGGCCTTCTACCAAAGTCTGGAGAAATGGTCAGCAACTCTGGACAACCATTAGAATCTTTTTCTCCTAATTTGACTTGAGTTACGATGTTTTTATATTCTTTAAGGATCCTACTCTGTCATTTAGTTATCAAAGACCTGGACATGAGATATTCTCCTAAAACCATCTCTTCTTATTATCTTAGGCAAACTGTAGACATTAGACTGATTTTGCAATGGCCGTCACCTACCCCTCCTTGTGCTCCTAAGTTATGTTTTTGATATCTGTGATGGCTAGGAATAGAAAGGCATAAAGTAGTTCTTTGTAATTTACAAATGCTGAATCATATGCAGTGGTCTCCTGCAGGTTATCAACATGGAGTGGGGAAATTTTCGGTCTTCACATCTTCCAGTTACAGAATATGATCATGCATTGGATTCTGAGAGTTTGAATCCTGGTGAGCAGGTAGATGGAAACTAATGCTTTGGAGTTAAATTGTCCCAGCATTATCTTCATTGTGTTGCTTAATATTATATAAATTGATGCTCTGTTTTTCTTAATATAAAACCGAAGAAGACTTGACAGTTTATTGCAACAGATATTTGAGAAGATAATTTCGGGAATGTACTTAGGGGATATTTTACGAAGAGTTCTATTGAAGATGGCTGAAGAAGCCGCATTATTTGGCGACACTGTTCCTGCTAATCTTAGTATTCCATTTGTATTACGGTATGATATTATGTATTATACCTTTTACCATGCACTTTGTTTGTACCATGATATGCTTTTCTCTTGAAATGAATCTCTTAACTAAGAAATTGGTTTATGCTTTACTCGGTAAATATTGGAACTTGACTGTACTTCTAGACCTTGAGAACGATCGATTATTTGTAATTCTGACGTGGGGATTTTGGGCTCCTGTACTCCTATTCCTGCTTGAAAATGACATTCGCTGAAGCTCTTGAAGGAATATGAAGTTCTAATCATAGACCATATTTTGAGTTCATTATACATTAGACACCTGTTACTGTAGATGTGCAAGTAACTGCTCGAGTATCCTAGGACATATAGCATTTCAAGTCATATTACCTTGAGGAGTTGCTCCTTATTTATTGGGAGGATTTGAGGTTCTGTCCTCCAATCGAAAGGCCGATGCGTAAAACTGTCCTCTTCAAACTTTATAAAAAATAATGCTGTTTGATAGAAAGTTTGATGGATGGTTTCTACGGGTCTCTGATGGCCACGTACTTGTATTTGCCAAAAGTGCTGGTATGGGCACTATATGACACCAATACTGACACCTACTAGTCTTAGGGTACTAGTAAATATAAAATAAAAGAAAGGTAAATATATAGCATGAATAAAAATTTTTATGCATTTTCATATGGCATAGATATTTATTTCTTTGGGTGAATAAATGGTATTATAACTGTGTGAAATGCCTATATTTATGAATCATACATGGCATTACACATGCACGCACTCATGCACATATATATGTATATAGTCGTGCGTGTGCATGTGTGTGTGTATTCATTGATTTTGATAGGATATTGATACGATATTCATATGCATATCTTGGTCATCCTCGCTCCCTGTATACATTCCTGTATTCCTCTCTGTATATAGGCATCTTCGCACCATGTTTAATCCCAGGGTCTATTTGCTTGTAAGAGCTTACTCCTGGTATTGTTTTAGAGTTCTTGAATCATCTTTTGTGGTGGTACCTTCTGATTTTCTTTTTCTAGGAGATTGTGAAGTTTTCATGAGCTTTTCCACAGATGGTTGTTGTAATTGTGTTGCTCTGTAACTGTGTAGCTCAAGGCTCAAGGACAACTCATATGAGGTGTCTGGTTAATCAGCTTGGCTAGGAGTGACTCAAGATTCCTTTCTGTGGTTCTCTTGCCTGGAATATTGGCAATTCTTTCTCCTTTTTGTAGTTCACCTTACGTAGTCATCACTGTCATGTCTTTTGTTGGAGTGGTGGCATTGTCATTATTGTTAACCCATATCAAACTGGTTGCTGTGACCTGGTTTTTGTCGAACTGATCCTAGGCATGTCCAGCTGTTATCCTGGCCGAAAACCAGAATTTAGTAGAGTCAATCCTACTGATTTGAATATTGGAGTGGCTTATTATTATTTACAGTTTGTTTTTTTCCATAGAATGCATGGGAAATGGAACAAACGGGTATTCAAACCTGAGCTGTGACAGAGATTTGAAAGATACATTTTGATCGAGTGAGAAAACAATTTGATGATTCACATGCATACTTGCACACATTGAAGATAGATGAAATAGCTGGATGAATAGATTGAGAAATATACATACACATGCCTAGAGGCCAGTAATCACAACGCAGGGAGGTTGTACATATGGAGCCACTGCCAAATGTCACCATAATTTATGGTGTTCTGTATACAGCTAGTATTTCATGCTTCGGCTATTCTGCGTGTGTATATACCCATGATAACGAGAGTGATCTCATTCATTTCCTCGGAGGCAAATGAACTTGTTTGATTTCATCAGAATGAAATGGTCTAAGGAAAGAGGGAATAATTCTAGTTGACCATTTTCTCCAAAAAAAAAAAAAAGAGAGGGAATAATTCTCTACCATTATGGGGCCCTTGGGTTTTGTATGTAAAGGACTATGGGTACATGAAGATGAAGAGATTGGATAAATGATTGTCCCCTTCACTGTTTGAATGACTAGAGTTTCCTGCATGTATGAATATAATGTTATTACATAGCATGGCCATAGGTTCTGAGTGCATCTGATTTCAGTTTTTGAACTTTTAGCTAACAATATCTCTTTTAGTAGAATAAATGATATTAATGACCCTGAAGGTGGTTATTCGAATCCTTAATGATACATTGAGGTTACCGACTTCCAAGATGTGGAGGGAATGAGTAGGAAAGCTTTTCCAGTTAAGAATATATTTCCCATTCCCTTTCTCCCATTCTGTTTGTGAGTTCCATGTCCTATTTTGTAGTATTATTTATGCACCATGATATTTGCGCATTATCTTGATCAATGCAAGTTGTTTGTCCACAAAATGGGCATCACTGGAATCCAGTCAAATAGTTTATTCCCTAATCAAAAAATTGGAACTTTTAGTGGTTTCCTGCTGTGTATTTCACAGGCCTAGGATTTATCAAGGTTGCTTAGATTCTCTAAACCACCATCATTCTCATGTATGTTATTTTGTCTTATTCTTTTTTAAGATGAGAAAGATTTTAATTGTTCGCCATAGATGTCACC
>NW_006499905.1:2191436-2252028 GCF_000471905.2 Amborella trichopoda | reverse complement strand
GAGGGAGAGAAACACCACAGATGTGAATGATGTTAAGGCTGGTCATAGATGTCACCAAGGGCTCATGACCCATCTATCCCTTATTTTGTGTGTGCATGCATGTGTGTGCATGTGCACGTGCACGTGCACCCGTGTGCTGGGGTATATACGTGTGTGTATGTGTGTGTGTGTGTGAGAGAGAGAGAGAGAGTATTGTTGGAATCATTTTTGTGTCTTACGGACTTTATTCATCTAAATAATTTTTGTTAGATTCTCAGGAAGAGGGAGTGTGGTTGGACCCTTTTTTTCGCTTATAAATATGTGCTTATAATCATCACCAGACTGACATTAATTAAGTTCCTATTTAGCAGCATGTGCAATTGATCCTAAAACTCGGTTTTGGAAATGTGCAGGACCCCAGATATGTCAGCTATCCACCATGATACTTCCTCTGATCTAAGAATTGTTGGAAGCAAACTCAAGGATATATTAGGGGTATGGCCACTGAACCCCTTTGCAAAATCATTATTATTTTCTGTCTCCCCATCTTCTGACTGTCCCCTTTCGAGTGGAGAAAGAGCATGTTTTCCATTTTCTCCGTGACTATTTTGCTCTAATACTTTCTTTAGCTTATTTCAAAACCAGTAGGGTATAACAGTTTCTCCCCGATAAACCAACAGAAAAAATGAAAGAGACTTCCCTTGTAATTCATGTATTTGCCTCGTAGTAGCACAATTCACTTACATCTCTCTCTTTCTCTCTCTCCAGGTCACAACCACCTCCCTAAAAACACGTAAAGTGGTTGTTGAGCTCTGCGAAATCGTGGCCTCAAGGGGTGCTCGTCTCTCAGCTGCCGGAATTTTAGGCATCCTAAAGAAACTTGGGAGGGACACAATAAGCAGTTCCGGAACAAAGGAGAGGACAGTCATAGCTATGGATGGAGGTTTATTCGAGCACTATACCAAATTTAGTGACTGTTTAGAAAAAACACTAAAGGAATTGTTAGGGGAGGAGGTAGCAGAACATGTCGTTATAGTGCACGCCAATGATGGATCGGGCATTGGCGCCTCTCTCTTAGCGGCTTCTCACTCTCAATATGTAGAACTCGAGGAATCCTCATAAGCGGGCAGGCTCCATTGGTTTTGGTTTAATAAACGAGTATTCGAGCCTTTTTCTCTCAACGGGGCCAAAGAAACTTAAATTATAGCATAGGGTTGTAAGGGAATTGCTGTATTATTGGGGGGTTGGGGAGTAGGAAAAGTAGTTTTTTCCTGTCTGCCCATTCTTTTTCTTTATTTCTCTTTGATCTTTTTCCTTTTTCTTGTTCGGACATTGCAAATTGCTTTTCTATGCGGCGCTCCCCAGCAAGGAAATAAATGGGCTAAATGTAGATTTTCATCGAGTTAATTGATGTGTGTGAAATTTGTTGTAAATTTTTGATGGGTGTGAAATTTGTAGTAAATTTGGGATGACTTGAGCAATGAAAAGGGCCTGTTTGGATCCTTTTGCAGAACCTGGACTAGGGTCTCGAAATTTGTTTGGCACCAATCCGACACTAAATTTGGATTTTGAGTTCTCTCCCCATTTGCCTCCATTTTCACCCTTCCTATGTGTGTTTCTGTGTGATTTGCTTAAAGTTTTTCTTTAATATTAGTTTTGGGGTTTTTCTGGTGGTGGGCGTCTATAATGAAAGCTTCGTCTGAGTAATTTTAGGACTTAAAATTAGCCACAAAGATCTCCTCCTGCGGGAGGATAATCGCCATTTCCTCCCTCGGGCAAAATATGTATGGGGTGCGGGTTGTTTAGAACTGCGGCTCTAAACAATCAAAGCAAAGCACATATTAAGACAGTGTCAGAGAATGTGGTTTCAATACTAAATTTTAGTGATAGATATAAAATATATTTTTATATTTAATTATAAAACTTAAAGCTTAAAAAATAGTGTAGATCAAGTAGATCTATAAAAACTTGAAAAACTTGAAAATTGACGTCCAAAAATACATTGGAAGATGCACTATTTTCAAAATTTGAAATTCGTTTTTTTTTCATATATATATATATATATATATATATATGAGCAATGATTTAATGCAATTGTTGTATCATAGTATAATACAACGATACTTCCAGAAATTCATGTTTGTGGTGTTTGTATGATTTCAAATTTTGCACACGCACTCTCTTCATCTCAATAATCAATCCTAAAATAAAAAATAAAAAATTCAATTTGAACTCTAGATATGGTCAAAATGAGTCCCCTCCAAAAATGAATCTCGACCATTCATTTTGTGAATGTATCTTAGCCTTTATAAACTCAAAATCATTTTTTTCTTTTTTAACATTGTTCATCTAATGATAATAAAGCCATCCAAAAAAATTGGAAATGAAAAAATCCTTCTAAGGCTTAGATCTAAGAATCTCACCAAAATGAACGGCCTATGTTTATTGCGCTAAAAAAATACTTTTTAAGTGGTGTTTTCAATTTTTCATTTTTTTGTAATTGTTCACTAGAATGAAAATAGTGTATATTTCAAAATTTGAATCAATCAAATGGCCATAAGATAGTTTTTTAAGGTTGTTGCATCATGTTACGATACAACAGTTGCATGAAAATCATTGCCCTATAATCAAAACCTCCGCCGGTTTTCAACATGAGAATCTATTTGTTCTTCTAATATTTGGCTAGGTCAAGAAGAAGTCATCCATCTTGTTTGTTATTTTCTCTCTTCCAAACATAGTTGACCATACAATTGGTTTGCTTGGTGTTTCCTCAGTGAGAGTGAGGCAGGTGTTCTCATAAGCCTCCTTCCATGTCGGGGTAGCAATGGGCGGGGTAGCCCATCCTGACCCAATTTCAACCTGGCCCCAAAGAATTAGGGCTTGGGCCACAATATGTGGCCGAAGGGCAGGCTGGCCTGGCCTGACTTGGGCCACGGGCAAGATAGGGCTAGCCAGGTTTGGCCTGCCCAGCATTTTTGTTTCTTGTATGTTTCTCTTTTTTCTTTATTTTTTATTTAGCAGGCCTTAATAGGGCAATAGCTAGGGCCTGTGTTGGGCCCTATGGGGATCAAGGCCGGGCTAAGGCCAAGGTAGGCCTTGGCCTGACCCATTGCCAATCCTGCTTCCATGTGGGGATGTAAACGGGTCCGTCAAGTCTGAGTTGACCCCAACTAGGACCCGACCTAAATGGTCTTCGTTGGACCAAAACCTAGGTCAAGTCTAGGTCTCTATACTAAAAGAATTTATAAATTCTATTTTCATATATATTTAGTAAAAACTGAATAATACTAAAACTATGTAATATATTGCATCTAGTCAGCTCGACCCCTACCCAATTGAATCCAACCCCATCCCATTTGCTCAGAGATCGACCAAACCCACTTGTTGGGTCCACTTACCAGGTCTGGACCTAGAACTAGATCCGAACGTTAACCACTTGGGTTGAGAGTTTGACCAGACCCAATTGCTACCCCTACATCCATCTCCTACTAAGAGAGTGGAGAGGGGGGACCTCTACCAAGACCCGACCAGGATAACTTAAAGGCTGAGCAGGACCTGGATAGTAAAAGATATTAGTTTTGATCAAGTTATCTAGTTTCCTCAAAGGCAAACCTTCAGCCCAAACCAAAATCAGTTCTAACGGCTAAGTAGCTTAAAAGTGTGGGGAACCGTTTGGATCCATGGAAATGTATGAGAGAGAGAGGGAAATAGAGATTTTGAATGATATGATAGGAATTTTCATCATCTTATTTAAGGACAAAATTTGCTACACAGCTAAAAAAAGCATAGTTCAGTGCCTCATTCAAAGGGAATTTAACACTGGCTTGCCGGTAAAGTGACGACAACTGCAACATGAATCCTTGGTTCATTAAATGGTGACAGTAATGTCGTCATCATCATCAGAATATTTTTCCAACTATTTGAGGTCGGACTACAGTAATGTATGTACATTAAAAAAAATAAAAATCCCTCTAGGGCATTGAAATCAACAAAAAGATGACGTGCTACCGATGGCACATATCATCAATTTATTCCTTCTGTAAAATTTTCTCACAATAGATCTATAATATTTCTCAACCAAATGAATAACCAGAAAAAATAATCAAAATGTATGCACATCTGTTTACTCCCTCGAGTAAAGCTTTGTCTTGAAGTACTTTTAAGATCACAAACTTGGAGATGTAACCTCCTCATAAGCAAATATTGAAAAAAAAAACTATTCCAGAAAAAGGACAAACATAATGTATGCACCCAAACAAAGACAACGGATTAAGATTGTATAGAAACTATCCAATTTTTTAGATGATCAGATCTAAATGTTTAAAAATTGAACATCTATTTGGAAGTTATAACTATTTTACCCGAGGTTGCAAGTGTACAGTGTATCCGCACGATAGTACATTATCTCGTCTGAATTTTCAACAATTGATGGAGCTAATCACTGCGTAGTCTAGTGCTCAAACTTGCTCGTGATCTCTTAGTTGTCTTTCATTAGTTTTTTTTGTCTTTTTTTTTTATTGAAGCTTAATTTAATAATCCATTTATTTATTTTTTGACAAATATTATCAAATTTTTATTGCTAAAAGGGGAATTACAAAAGATTTACATCATATGAAATTAGAATAGAAGCAAGGGTAACTCTTTTTTTTTTTGGGAAGACCGTAAGTATGAAAATTAGCCTCCTTATAAACATGGTGAAAAGATATAATCAGGCTATCAACCATATCCATAGCACGAGCTCCTAAGGGACACATTGCTCTATCTTACACCATTTAATTACATTCTATAAGTCCCCCTCCACAATACAGAGAGTCCCAAAACTTTTTATTCTAAAAAGCTTTAGATCATGAAGTAGAGTCGTGAATTCAACAAAGTTAGTTGTAGCCAAACCAATCGGACCTGCATAACCAAATAGAACTGCCTCATTCCAATCTTTCACAACACCTCCAATACCCAATTCACCTGGGTTACCAAAAGAGCTTCCATCTAAATTTAATTTTAAATAGATATTTAGGGTGGCAATGGGACCGATGGCCCAACCAGGCCTGGCCATCCCTACTTTAAAAAGCTAGGGCTTGGGCCACAAAATGTAGATCAAGGATTGCCCAAGGGCAGCAAATCATGGCCTGGGGGTTGTCACCTGGCTTGGCCCATCTCAATGCGGCTCTCTCCTCTTCTTCGTTTTTTCTTTCTTTGATTTTTTATTTTATTTTATGGGATCTAGCTCGGCCTGCCTGCAAGCTTGAGCCAAGGCCTTGTAGACTTGGTCAAGGCTCTTATAGGGGCTAGGGCTGGGCCCAGCCCAGCCCAGCCCGTTGCTGGGCAAACCCTAAGTATTATTATTAACTAGAAATAGGAGCTCATAAATGGTTGTTTATAACGATGCATTTTTGCATGGAATTATGCTTAGAATTCCTCAAAATTCAATTCTTGGACTACGTGTTCTTGGACATGTTTAAATCGTAAATTTGAAGCTTCTCCAAATAAAAACAAGCGACAGTCACATGCTTCTCGTCAACCCCATAATCATTGACAATGCCCCAAAAAAGTGGGCCCCACCGTAGGGGCAATATAGCAATTAATTGGCATCAACTCTGGGACAGTATGGTATTTAATTGGCAGCAATTGCATGCTCTCAGGCTATTAGAACAACTCTATAGCCTAGGACTAGGGAGAGTTCGATATTTGAAAAGATTTTGTGCTCCCGCGGGAGCATTTTCTTAATTTGCTCCCTCGAGTGAAACTTTACTAGAGAGTCTCTTAAAGAGCCCAAAAATAGGGATGAGAACGGTCATATTGGGGTCATATTCGACCAGATATAGATCTAGATCTAAATAGTATATACATATATATATATATATATATATAGAAAAACCTTTCCAACGCCTATAGGCGAAAAGGAATAGTGATTTCACCTACCCTCATAATCGTTCAAATTTTATCGCTGTCACGATTGTCCAGTAGTGTTTTATTTTTTATTTTATTTTTATAAATTGGAATGACTTGAAATTTGAAGGGTCTGTACATCTTACTGAGGCACATCTAATAAAAATATAAAACAAATTATCAGTAAAAAATAAATTGACCAAAATACCTCTAAAACTTTTTGGGAGTAATTATTTTCATGTAAAATATTTTTTTTATAATTTTCAAAGATTCCCATATTATTGATGAATACACAATCCAAATTTCATGTCATTCCGATTTGTAAAAAAAAATGAAAAATAAAACACTACCGCGCGATGAACTTTGGACGGTGATGGAGGTAGACGAAAGCCTCATTCATTTTCGCCTATAGGCATTGCATAGTGTTTTCCTATATATATATATATATATATAAAATAAGAATTTACTGTTTAAAAAAAACGAGTTGAATATGGATTTGGATCCAGGTCAGATCTAGATCGCTCAAATTTCAATTCAGGCTTGAGCTTTGAGTCCAAATCCAAAATTTGGGTATATACCCAGATCCAAATAGGATCTAAAATCTAGATTTCATATTCGAATCAGGTCAATTCTCACCCCTACCCAAGATTTAACATCTTAAACCTAGTGAGTAACCTCAACGAAAAAGAAGAGGAAAAAAGGAATTCAATATGAAATACATAAAAAAGTTAGACAGGAAAAGGGCATGCCCAATATTTGGACGGTTAGATCTATGTGTTTTAAAACCCAGAAGTGTTTTGTTTTTTTATAGAAATAATCATAGGGTGATTCTGAAGTGAATGCCAAGATTGTAAGCTGAAAATATCATTTTATGTGCATTTTGACCTGAGGGAGCTAATTGACAATATGCTCCCATGGGAGCATAGTATACGCGCTTATTGGAAGCGTGTGGTAGTGGGTGTTACTGACGTTGAATAATGGATGGAAGGTGGTGGCCACAAGTGACTTTAAAGAAGTTTGCTAAATGATTAAAAAGTTTAAGCCAAAAGATTTCATGCTCCTGTGAGCTGAGTAAGCATATTTTTCATTTATTTCCTTAGGCAGAACTCAATCTAGGAGTTTTTTTAGGGCCTTATGTTTTGGGATGTAACCTCTTTAACCCGATAAATTAAAATTTGAAATTGCACTATCTATGGGGCTTGAAAAAAAATGCCTCAAAATTGAATAGAAACCATCCAAAATTTGAAGGGTGAGATTCGAGTGTTATATGACCTGAAATTCAAATTTTTTCTTTTGAATATAATAATTTTGTGATTTTTAAGTGGTTTCTAAAAATTTTTATAAAATAAAAAAGGGCTTTTATACTATGAGATTGTTTAATTGTTACAAGAAGGTCACAATCACACCTAGTCATTAGATGTCAAATTCGATGGTTTGGGGTTTGTCGTAAAGTTCGAAAAATTTATTTTTGGAGTGATTTATGAAAGGACTCTAAAATTTTAGGTCAAACACAAAATTCTCCGATTATAAGAGGAAATTACAAAGAAGGTCGGTCAACCTACCTTTTTCTTCGTATAAGAGGAGCATTTCGTATTTTACTTTAGGGTCCGTCCGTAAATCACTCTTATTTTTTTACTTTAAGTTGAATTATTGACACATTTATTACCTCTCGATTTAAAATATGACAGACAATAGTGATTGAGACCTCTTTATATTAAAAATAAGGAAACGTTTATCTAGAGCCAAGGCTCTAAACAATCAAATTTGAGCCTACCTCAAAACTTTCACTAGAAGAGGTTGTTTGGATGCCCAAATATCCTCAAATTGATCATCTCAACTTCAACATACATGGACATAAGAAAAAAATGGATTTCAAGTTGTGGAAATAGTATATTTTATAACACATTTTTTTGACCGTCAATTTTCAATATTTTCAATTTTTCATAAATCTGCTGGTTAACACTCTTTTTGAGGTTTAAACTTTATAAATAAGGATAAAAATATATATTAAGGCTCTCACAAAGATTTCTGGTATTGAAACCACATGTGACGACACTATTTGAAGGTAGGATCTAATTTGATTGTTTAGAGCCTAGGCTCTATACAAACCACACCCTGAAAAATAAATTTAAAAAAATATTTTCAAATTAGTCCTATGGGGGAATAAGTGTACAATATGTTCCCGGGAGCAGAGTGTTGGCCCTCGAAGACCAAAGGGTAATTCATAGGAGATCAATTTAAGGCTTACTCGTTAAGCATTCTCATTTCTTGGATGTTAAGTGAATTAGTTAATTAGTTATTATTATGTTTTGTTTGTTTCGAAGAAGCTGGCCTCGAGTCTCCACAATGAATAGCTCAATAATCCATGTATCAGACGACAAACGCACCCTTTAATCCTGTCTCTCTCTTATCTTTCATTATTCTTTTCCCATCTGTTTCTTATTTTTCATTATCATTTTCTCACTCGAAATAACCTGTTTCAATCTTTTATGCATTGCCACTTGTCCCAGTGATTCTGGTCATGTGAGGAGCCGAGCAGCATTTGAAAAATCAGACCGGAAAATGTAGTTCTGACGCCGGTAAACTCTTGTCATGGCATGGAAATCTTATTTTGTCCGATTGAAAGCTCTAAAAAATAATGAAAATTTGGTTTATAGTGCATGAAATTAGGGCCGGGCCGGGTTTTTTAGTCTTGAAAAACAAATGTGTTAATGTTCCAAAAAAAAAAAAGAAAAGAAAAAGGAGAAGCAAATGTCTCGGCTACAAAACGTAGCCGGACGGAGCGGGTAGGGTAAGGGCTACCCTGCCAAGATTTGGTCCGTTGCTAGCCTTACATGAAATCGAGAGTTGAATAAATATCTGGCCGTACATGAAATGGAGAGTTGAAGAAATATTTGACAAAATAGACCGTTTTTGGGGCAAAAATTGGCTAGGTAGTTAAGCAACTTGGAGTTAAATAAATAAATATAATAATAATAATAATAAAAAGGCTTTTAGGACTTAAATTTATCTTTCCAAATCAATGATTGTCGAGTTAGGATTATGAATAGGTAAATCTCAAGCTATTGTAATTTTTGGCATATAAAGCCGTCGTAGTCTTAGAAAATACTCTTTTTTTTTAAAAAAAAATTTATCAAAATACACCTAACATGTTAACTATTCAATATTAAAAAAAAAAAAAGGTTAAAAGAGGCTTATGTTTTATGAGAAAAAGTAAAGCTTCACATCAAAAACTTACCGAAAATTGCGGATTCGGCTTGGAAAAGCCTTCAAATCAATCAACTTGATCTTGACTATTATGGTTATGAAAAAAATCCTAAAAGTATTGCATATTACAACACATTATCTAACCATCTATTTTCAAGTGTTTATAACTCCCTAAAGTCAATACCAATTTTTGCATATCTTTTGCAGTCTACATTTCCAGACGAGGCTTTACTTTTTCTTTATATAAAACCTAGGCCTTAATGAAACTACATCATGGAATATTTTACCTTTTTGCAATTATTCTAAGATTACGTGTATTCTGATATATATTTTGAATTTAAATCAGAAAACATATGTAAAATGCTAAATATGGTGCGGGTTGTATAGAGCCGAAGCTCTAAATAATCAAAATAAAGGGCCCCTTCAAATAGTATCAAGAAATATGGTTTCGATATTGAAAATATTTGTGATAGCCTTAAAACATATTTTTATCTTTAATTATAGAATTTAAAGCTTAAAAAATAGTGTAGATCGAGCATATCTATGAAAATTTGAAAATCGTGAAAATTGACGGTCCAAAAATTCGTTATAAGATGCACCATTTCTAAAACTTGAAATCCATTTTTTTTTTTTATGTTTGTGCATATTGATGTCGAGATGATAAATTTGAAAATATTTGGACATTAAAACAACTTCAATGAAATTTTTGAGATGGGTTTTAATTTGATTGTTTAGAGCTACATCAACTTTTCCGAAACGCATTTGGATAAGTTATCTTTTTTTTTAAAAAAAAACCATGACTTTACTCTAAATTTCTATTTCAAAAAGCTTTGATCATTTATAAAAGTATCCGTTGTTTCTGAAATGACTGAAATATCCATGGTCCAAGACATCTGGACAACCACAAAACATCAGGTCACACCAAGGTATTTGAAAATGACTCAAGGGTAGAATGGAGAAGATTCCATTGGGCACTTTCTCGAGAGAGGTGGACGGTCCAGATCTTCCCTGCACAAGTTTCATAAATAGTGCTCTGAGGAGAATTCTTTACGTATGCATGAATCGAGCTCACACTCTGCAACGAAATGGACTGGTACTTTCCGGTGATGCTCCTCTGCATTTTCCGGCCACTTTTTGCAATTTCAGTCGATAATTCCGGTCCTCTCTGGGCCGTGAAATTCGCCATTAACGATCCAGAAAGCTCCCTTGAAACCTGGTCGAAAGGAAACTCTTCCAACTATTGCTCATGGATTGGAATCCAATGCGACGATTCAGGCTATGTCTCTGTTCTAGACATCTCAGACATGGGACTTTCCGGCCAAATATCGCCCGAAATTGGCAATCTCCAGCGATTAACCACCCTCAGCCTCGCTGTTAATGAGTTTTCCGGCCAAATTCCTGCTGAGATCGCCAGAATCTCGGGCCTCAACCTCCTGAACCTATCTAACAACCTCTTTAATGGCACTTTTCCGGTCAGTTTGTCAGGCCTGAAAAATCTCGAGGTTTTGGACCTGTATAACAATAACTTAACTGGGCCCTTACCAAAAGGAGTTGCAGAGATCTCAGGAATTAAACACCTCCATCTAGGGGGAAACTACTTTAATGGTGAGATCCCACCTGAATATGGAAAATTGAAAGAAATCGAGTACCTAGCTCTCTCCGGAAACGAGCTTAGTGGAAATATCCCAAAAGAGCTCGGAAACCTCACAAAACTAGAGCAACTCTATCTCGGTTACTTCAACTGGTTTTCCGGAGGAATACCACCCGAATTTGGAAATCTACGGCGACTTTTCAGGCTAGATATGGCCAGTTGTGGACTTTCTGGAGAGATTCCGGCGGAGATTGGGAACCTCACCCTTCTAGGCACTCTTTTTCTGCAGGTTAATGAGCTGACAGGAAAAATCCCACCGGAAATGGGGAATCTGCGGGTACTTAAGTCTCTGGATCTCTCTAATAACAAGCTTTCCGGCGAAATTCCGGCGAATTTTGCAGAGCTCAAGAACCTCAAGCTCTTAAACCTCTTTATAAACAGCTTGAAAGGTACTATTCCTCCTTTTGTTGCAGAGTTGCCTGAGCTCGAGGTTCTTCAGCTTTGGGACAATGAATTTTCAGGCGAGTTGGATGGAAAGTTTGGCCGGAATCTGAAGCTTTTGGACCTATCATCCAACAAATTAGCCGGGAAAATTCCGCCGGAAATTTGCTCAGGCGGCCTACTCCAGACCCTGATCCTCCTGAACAACTCGTTCTCTGGCCAGGTACCTGGATCTCTTACCACGTGTCAATCTCTGAAACGTGTACGGCTAGGAGACAACCTACTGAACGGGTCATTACCTTATGGTCTTTTAAGCCTTCAAAATCTTACTCAGTTAGAGTTAAAAAACAACAAGCTGACCGGAAAATTCTTTTCCGGCAATCTTTCGGTGTCTGAAACCCTACTAGAGCTGAGCCTCTCAAACAACCAACTCAATGGAGAAATTCCAGCCATTATTGGCGATTTCGGGTCACTTCAGAAGCTCTTTTTAGCCGGAAACCAATTTTCCGGCGAAATCCCACCTAAAATATGCAGCTTAAATGATCTCTCAGTGCTTGACCTTAGCCGGAATAACTTTTCCGGCGAGATTCCTGCCAAGATCGCGGGAATGCGATCCCTAACTTACCTAAACTTGTCGAAAAACCATTTAGTGGGTCAGATTCCAGCGGCGTTTCAGGCCATGAAAGGTTCAGCTTCGATGGACTTCTCTTACAACGATTTGACGGAGCCATTAGTGGGGTCGAGTGGGTTCGGTGAAATGAGCCGTGTAAGGGCTTGGTGGGCGAGCCTTTTGGTGCTTGCGGGTTTGGCGGTGGGCGCGATAGGGTTCGTTGTGGGCTTGTTGATTAGGGCTCGGGTTTTGAAAAAGGCAAAGAAGAACACATGGAAGCTCACAGTGTTCGATGAAAGGGTGGGTTTTATGAGGTGTGAGGACGTTTTGGATTGCTTGAAAGAGGAGAATATCATCGGAAAAGGAGGCTCAGGGACCGTTTACAGAGGTACCTCTTTCTCTTGGTTGTTTTCTGGACGAAATTTGGTAGTTTTTTTACCCGGAAAAAGATCGATCACCCTCATAATTCAACTCATTGTGCCTGAAAATTAACAGGGTTTCCAATCGGGCTGGAAAGGGGCCTGGGCTGACGACTCTTGGCCCCTGGCCCTGTTTAGGCTGCACCTAATACACGCAAGGGAAAATATTGAAAAAATAAAAAACAAACTGGTCCCGCCTTATTGGGGCCTCGCCGAGCCATGAAGCCAACCCAGGCCCAAGTTTTTTGGGGCCTTAGGGTCCGGTCAGGCCGGTTATTTCTATCTTGATGGCGAAAGGACCCATTTTGAAAATGTAATTTTGCATTTTTTTTTCTTTTTCTATGCAAAATTTCCAATTTTTGTTTGTGATTTTATGCATCCATTTTGCCTACTAAATTTGTGTTTTATAAGAGAAATCTTACCCTTTTTTCTTTTAAAATTGGGAGTGATTCCATGCAATTGTACTATAGTAATATAATGAAACAATACCCCAATTTATAAATGGAAAAAGTTTACGTAGAGTCGAGGCTCTAAACAATCAAATTAGAGCTGCTTCTTTATAAACATACACTATTTTCATTTCTAACGAACAATTACACAAAAGCAAAAATTGAAACAACAATCCAGAAAATATATTCTTAGCCCAATTAACATTGACAATCCATTTTAATAATATGTTTAGATCTAATGAAACTACTTAAAATTATATCTAAATTTTATAATTTAATTTCAAAATCTCATAAGACACGTGATCTTAACTTAAAATAAAAGGTTAAATAGTTCATCTTTTTTCGATATTTTGATAAAGTTGGATAAGATTCCCTTAAAAACAAACAATTCAATCCATTTCCACTTTATTCCTTTATTTTCCTATCGAAAGGTGAAAGGAGTGGACGTTTTCAGTACTAGTAAGCCGTAGGGACATTAATATGCTGGTGCTACTTTATATTTAGGATTAGGATCATGTGATCATGTCTGTGAGTTTTGTTGCCTGAAAGGAGTCAACCTTTCCTAGAGTTGGACCCCTTTATCCTGGAGATTTGATGTAAAGGCCCCATCATGCCGGGAAATGGACGTACACGCCTTCTTTCTCTCTCTAGACCTCACCTTATCACACACTCTTTCTCCATATTTATATCTCTCTCTAACTGGATGTGGGCTCGGACGTTGATCAACCGGCTTAATCGGCAAACGGACGAGTTCAACCGTTCTTATCAGATAAATCCGTTAAAAAGCTAAAAAATATAAAAATAATAATAAAATATGAAAATTATAATTAAAGAACACGATTAAACAAAACACATCATAATAAAATTGAAAATTAATTAAAAAATATAGATTTTAAAAAGTAGATTTGTGTCTAGGAGTATTTTTAAAAATTTTCAAAAAAATAAGAAAATGTAAAAATAAGTATTAATGGTGAAAACAATTTCCAATATTTATTATAATAATGAAAAACATTAGAAAATGTATTACAAACAAACTTTCTTATTTTTTTAGATTTTATATAATTATTTTTATATTTCTTTTAAAAATATCCAATCAAAACCGGCCGAAACCGATCTAACCTTGCGGTTACCGGTTGAACCGCCTACATTGACCTTTCTCTCCCTCTCTCTCATCACACACACACTTTATCTCTTCATACACTCTCTGCCCAGCATTCATTATTCTGTCTTCGTCGAACACACGCGTATCAAGTGAGCACACAATTATGAGTCTTATACACTTCATTTATTTTTGTAATGTATTTATGAGGCTCAGACAAATTTTCTTTTTGAATGTTGATTCGTACACATATATATCACGCACGTAGGGACTAACTCATAGATGAATACACGTGCATGGTGCACCCATGCATTTATATGAAACGAAAAAATAAAAAATATGAGAGTGTTGAGAGCAGACTCGATCACACTAATTAGACCGTTGAAAAAATTAAGAATTGTTTTATAATATATCTAATTTTTTTTATTCATTTTAAATTCAATCCAATTAGCTTGACTAGTGATTGGACTAGTTTTGATTGGGTCAAACCCTTTACCGGTTCAACGGAATAAAATTGAAAAAGTTTCATGCGCTCATAATATGAAAGGGACAGGAGTACACAGTAAACTCAACATCAATTTTTGATGCATATCCTAATATGGTGGGTGATGTGTTGTTGCCCACTTTTATAGCACCCAATTGACAATATGTTCTACATGGTCATGGTAACATGATGACCATGTGGATTATCACAAGCATTCAAACGGGTTGGGTGATGATGAAAGGATAGTGAAAGGTAGAACGAAGTAATAACATGTTTGGTGGGACCCATTTTATTGATAACCTCATGTAGACTTGGAAACATGCCAACCCTAGTCTTAGCCTGGCCCTTTTCCATTGAGGGTTGGTACATGCCTTACTGTATCAGGAACGGGATAAAGAGGCCCTGGCCTGGCCTATTGGGAATGGGCCGGGCTAAATAAATTTAGATAAAAACAAAGCAAAAAATAAAGAAGTTAGGGTTGGGCGGTCCGACCCTATCATGGCCAGAGGGACGGGCCTGCCATGGCCTAAGCCCTAGTGTTCCACCTGGCCCATTGCCAACCTAACCTCATCGTCATGTTCGTATCATGACTATATGTATCACATCATACGTGCCAACAAATGGGTTCTACATCTATGTCTGTAAGTTACCTTTCTGAATTACACAAAAGAATTCATTATTATTATTTTTTCTTAATATCAAAACCAGTGTTCAAGGGCACATTTAGTACACGTGAAAATATTTGTGTGAAATTATTTTCACGTGAAAAAATCTTTCATGTTATTAAGTGTTGGTCTTTTTTCACATAAAAACAGGTCCCAATACATTTTTTTAACACCAATTGACATCCAATTGATGTAGAAAGACTCCCACACCTCATTACATTAAGTTTTTTTTACGTGAAAATGCTTTCATTGAAGTATTGTTATTCGCCGATCTGGATAACATATCGATCTAATGCCCTTGGACTTGCTTGATTCCACAAGGGAACCAGGCGATCGGAAGCTATTGAATCACTTGGTTCCTACATATTATGCTTTTTATTATTTTTTATTTTTTTAAAATTGACCCAGATTGGATTTCCAAATGGTCTAATTCACCTAGCTAATCCGGTTTTTAAAACATTGATGAATAACTAATTTTTGTTTATAGGGATAATGCCCAACGGGGATCAAGTGGCGGTGAAAAGAGCAATGTGCTCGATGCAATCTTCATTTCTTCACAATGGCAACTCCACGGATATACATACACTCGGGAGCATTCGGCATAGGAACATAGTCCGTCTTCTAGGCTTTTGTACAAACCAAGAGACCAACCTCTTTGTTTATGAGTACATGCATACTGGTAGTCTTGGTGAAGTTCTCCATGGAACGGATGGATCCCATTTGGATTGGTACACCAGGTATATGATCCTTGCTTTATCTAGAGTGGTGTGAGTACTATAGTATTAGTGAACGGTTACTATAGCATACTACCGGTACTACTGTAAATTGTATTAATAGAGCAAGTGTGTAAGTATGTGTGCCTGCGTCATATTGATATCGCTTGTATATTTTAACCAGTGTTATCGGCTGCACTGAGCCCCCCAATATGCACTTTGGCTTTTTCGGTTGGGTCATCAAGTCCAAAATACCATAGAACCAGTCTCGACTAGCTGAAGATAGGCCAAGCAATGGGGCCGAGCCCCCTTGGCCATTGCCCGGCCCTTGTCCCTAGAGGGCCGATCAAAGAACCAGGCCAAACAGGCTCGGCTAAAAACAAATGGAAAAAAAAAAGGATTACCAAGAAAAAAGAGGAGCCATCCCTGTCGTGGCCCTGATCCTATTTTAAAGGGCCGGGCTCACCTGGTCAGGCCGGGCCACTTGGTCCATTGCAAGCCCAAGCTAGATACTAGTTGGAGCGGTCTGAACAGGTTATTTTTCGTGTTCAGTAACCCGACTCTAACCCATAAAATTGGACTTTTAAACCTAGTTTTGGTTGGATCTTGATGCAATTTTTTTCGTTACGTCTCAGTTTTCAATTTCACCCTGCTCACACCCAAAATTTGTAATATGATCCTTAAGTTCTTGGCTCTTAGCCAAACAATCTTGATGCTTACTGAAAACTCTACCTAGTCTCTATTTCTACTCTCACCTGCAACCCAATATTTTTAGATTTTCATAAAATTTGGCCAAATTTCCCAAATTTGAATCCATTTTTTTGGATGTTCTTCTTATTTGTCCTTATTTATGAAATTTTAATTAATTCTCTGACTGTTTTACACCTATTTTTCAAAAAGTCATTTGTTTAGTCCTATTAGTTTCAGTTTGACTCAATGGTCCAGAACTTATAACACTGGTCCTAGCCACCAAGCCTAGAGGTCAAAAGCTCTTAACAAAGATGGAATTTATGGATGGAAAAAGTTTCAGGCTGTCCCTATTCAATTGTGTCCCATACCAAAAACCCATATTAGAGATGCATTTAGGATCTGAAATACATTCCACTTAGATCCATGATTTTGCAACTCGAAAAATAGTTCAGATCAAATGATATGCTAAGAATGAAAATGAACGATCCAACATCAACATTCAAAATGGTAAATGTTTAAGGTTCAAAGTCTTTTTTCATTCCAGCATTCATAACTGTGGTGGTCAAGATTTTAACATTTAAAATTTTAGATCCAAGAGCCATATTAGAGATTGTTCTTTTGCAAGGAGGCCCATTTGAATCGGAACTAAACAAAACCCTATCCTTCACAGATAGAAACAAATTATTTGTTCTAGTTCAAGATTCATCAAATTCCTTGGTGAAAGTTCATTAATGGATTTGTCTCCTTTTTGTGTTTTTAAAGGTGTAAGATCGCAGGAGAAGCAGCAAAGGGGCTTTGTTACTTGCACCACGAATGCTTGCCACCAATAGTGCATCGCAATGTTAAGTCAAATAGCATACTATTGGACTCACATTTTGAAGCACACATCTCTGACTTTGGCCTGGCTAAGTTCGTGAAGGAACCCGGTTCAGAAATGTCTGGTTTGGTTGGATCTTATGGCTACATTGCACCAGGTGAAATCCATTATTCTTTTGCAAAAGTAGTTGATTTAGTGATTTTAGGACATTTCATTTTCACCACAACAATTGAGAGGGGCCTCGAAAGATATTATTTTGACTAAATTACATACAAATAGTGGTAGGGAGATGTTAGGGGGGATAAATGGGCCAGGTATACAAGCCCACTTGGTGGATCAACCTGACCAGGGTCGAGGTCAAGATGTGCTTGTTGGATCTGTTTGTCGGGTTTCTGGGTCCACTTGACATGTGACCCACCTTGTGCTGTTCCAGCTTGGATCTAACGAGAACAGGATGCATGGGGTCATGGTCGATCCTCCCTATCCCGATTACACACACATATAATGATCTAGTTCAGACGCTCCACCCGGGTTGGGGTCAACCTGACATGGACCTAACCCATTGACAGGCCTAAGAGATATCCATATTCCTAAGAGGTCGGCGCCTTTTAATATTAGGTGATTTTTGTCCATTTGAACCTATGTTGTGGATCCAATGGTTCCCCATCTTTTATGTCCTTGAAAATTAGTGTATTTGTTTAAAGATCTTATTTTCTCACCCATGCTTGTCGCTTTAAATCCTATTCTTCAATGTCTTAAAAAAAAAAAAAAACAACGAACGGAAAAGAAAATAAATTCATGTCAAAAACTGATTTTTGAACAAATTTATCCCTGTGACCAAACCACACCTTAACCAACATGCAAAAGGTGAAACTAAATGCTAATTGTGGATCTGATCACCACATTGCAGAGTACGTATTCACATTGAAGGTGGATGAGAAGATTGATGTGTATAGCTTTGGTGTGGTACTACTAGAGTTGATAACTGGGCGAAAACCGGTTGGAGGATTCGGAAATGGGGTGCATATTGTCCAATCGATAAGGGACATGAATGGCTCAGATGCAGAGATCACAGAAAACATCCTAGACCCAAGACTCCATGGAGTGCCTATGAACCAAGCCTTGCATTTGTTCAAAGTGGGCATGCAATGTGTTGAAGAACAAAGTGTTAAAAGGCCCACAATGAATGAGGTGTTGCATAACTTGTTGGAGATTTTGAAGTCTATAGATCCAAGCATGGCAAGGGAAGACAGCATCTAAGTGAATTTTTTTTTTTTTGGGTGGGGTTTTGATTGGTGTAAAGTATTTTGGCTAAAATTTTTCTCACATTTTATAGAAAAAGAGAGAAGAAAGAGCAAAAAAGGCTAGAGAAAAGGTGTGGTGGGTAAACTGTTGTAGAATTGGGCAATGTATTTATGTGGGGGGTGTGGATGTAACATGACTATTTTAGTACTATCACTCTTTTTGTGTGAAAAGGTGTATTATTGCGGCATGCCTTAGTGGGTGTTTCATCATTTTCTCTTTTTCTTCTTTTTGTAATTTTAATTATAAAGCTCCTTATTTTCTTTTTGATTTTCCTTGTTCTTTTACTTTCACTACCAAAAACTTTGGGCTTTTAGAAGCATGATTTGTATTTGGTGATACCAAATCTATCACTTTTCCAGCTGCAATAATTATGTCAACTTGGTGCACTCACAGTCTTCCATTCATACCAAGATCGGAAGATCCAATACTAGTATATGGGCCTGTTTGGATGAACAACTCATGATGAGTCACGAGGAAGAATATTTTCATACTCAAATAGTGATTGAAGTGAGGCATGTGGCCCTGCTTCAGCCAACTCACCATTAAGGACTGTTTGGGAACCCCTTTTATTTAGAAAACATCACAAAATGCTCCAACACAGAGCTAGCCGGTCCTATACAAAATGCGTTAATGCCAACAATTGATTGGACCATTGAGTTAAACAATCGGATTGGTAATGTGGATCGGGCAACACAAAAACCGGTTTGAATTGGTAAATCGGCATTCCAAATCGTTGTTTTACTGTGCAGGAAAAATAGTGAACGGACCAAAAACTTATCCAGATAAGTGAATTGGCATTTTTACTGTAGAAAAACCGCTTTTTTACTATAGTACAATGCCGTTTTACTATAGCAAAACGCTGGTTCTCTTCTAGATAGTTTCCTATAACTTTGACATAATTGGCATGGGGTGAACGATTCCCAAATCAAACCGGATGATTTTGTGTCGACCTAGCTTTTTTTAAATTATTTAGATTGGACATCTAGGTGTAAAGCACGATTTTGGTATGGCCTATAAGAGTGGTACCAAACTTCGGCAAATTATGAGCACAAACGGGGTTTAAGGTTGGCTAGTAAGATGAGGGGGAATAAGTTTCTTTGTCGTGAGGGAAACGACCACATTCATGGAAAAAACCGGTTTGGACTAAGTTCCTGATTTAAGGCATTCAAGAACAAACGGTCTCTAGACTTGCCCTTGCAATATATAGACAAATAGAATTTGGAATATGGCACATTTTGACCCCGAATTTTCTAACAATGAAAAAACCTTACATTCCAGTGAAAAGAGCGTTATCAATTTTAGTATGGAAAAGTACACAAAAAAGACCATTTACATTTAATACAAGAAGGTCATAGTCACTTGTGTTCATCATATTTCAAATTGGATGGTTGTAAGTGTGTCATTGACTAGATTCAAAGTTCAAACAAAATTATGAAATTTTGTGCCACAACTTAAGATATCAAGTTTGATATCTAATGGCTAGTAATAATAATAAATGCTATCAAGTTTGATAGCATTTGTGACCTCCTTATAATAAAGATAAATGGTCTTATAATGTACAATCCCTTCTAGAAATTGTATAATATAAGACTGTTAACTTTTGTACAAGAAAGTTAAAAATCCCTAGCCATTGTACGTGAAATCCAACATCTTGGGTATATTGAAAAGTTTTCAAAATTCTTTTTGAAGAGGTTGGTTAACGGCACACCTCCAACTGCTTAATTTTACATTTGAAAAAATGCTGATTGTGACTTCTTTATATCAAAGATAAATAATCTTATTAAATACTTTCCACTCTTTATAAAGAACATAAAAGTGAGGACCTCAAGTTTACTATGACAATTTTGTAAAAGAAATAAAAAGATATGCCAATTGTGAGATGCGGACTTATGAGATCTTGTTATTTTTGGGCATGCATAATCGAACCACAGTGAGAAAACCAGATAATATATCAAGCATGAGACCCAAGATACTCCCCTAGCCAAAAACTTATAGAAAATCCCAGCCAATAAAAAAGACCTGAGTAAAACTTGGTGAGAGATAATATTTACCTTGAATTTTAATGCTAAATTGTTTACGTTCATTCTGCGCCGATCCTTGGCATGAAGGCTTTAGGAATTCCATTAACCAGAATTTTAAGGGGAGCGTCTACATAAACTAACTATAAAAAATAGATCATATATCTGTATATATTTGTCACAAGAAAGTCACAATCATAATAGAGTAGTAGGTATCATACTATGATATTTAGAGCTTCATATCACTATTCTCAAGTTAAAATTTAAAAACCTAAAAGGGTCACAATCACTCTAGCCATCCAATATAAAAATCTAATTGCTAAGAATACATCACAAAGTTCAAGAAATATTATTTTGGACTTGGAGCCCAGCAAGTGGCACAACTTGGCTACATGACATCATATGTAATATCAAAAATGACGGTGGCCTAATTGTATTAAAGTTAAATGCTCTTGATCTAAATATTACCTAAAGGTGTGGTTTTCATAAGGTTGCAACTTTAGATAATCAAATTAAGGTGCGCCTCCAAACTTTGTCATTAGATGTAATTTTGGTATTGAAAATTCTTAAGATGGTACGAGAATCTATTTTTGTCACTAATTTTAAGCTCTACAAATGGTTCAAATCAAGCAAATCTATAAATGCGTAAAATCTTGAAAATGGATTGTGCAGACAATGTGTTGTAAGATATATTAGTTTTAGGACTTGAAATCTAATTTTTTCTCCATATGTATACATCTTGATATGGAGATGATCGATTAGATGTCTTTCCAACATCAAACAACCTTTTTGTTGGCACACCTTAATTCTACATTTTAAGGTGACAACCTTATATAAACTTCTTCCTTATCTAAAAGAATAAACCTTTTTTTAACTGTAATATAAACCAATTATCTTTCTTGGAAATTATTTAGTTTTGAAACTAGTTTCACACCTCCTAAGAGGGAAGATCCACACAAATATTGCTGGGCAAATCCACAAAAGCAAATGCACTCACTTCACATGCCTTACCACTTGAGTACATGGCCATGCTTTATGTACAAGTTTCTCACAAAGACTATGAATACAACTCTTTAACAAGCAAGCATCATAATCACAGGAAGTTGTGATAAGTTGTAAGCTTGGTTCCTTTCACCCATGGAAAGATTAAGCTGCCATTTTAAATAAATCTTATACATAGAATACACATAAAAGATCATCCCTTTGATTAATGATAATCCTAAGTAGCTCTAGCTTAAGTAAACAATGAGGTAATCTTCACTCATTTACTGAAGTGCCCCATTTGATGGGATGGTTCCAGTCTTTCCTCAATAAGGATAAGGTATGTTGCTTGCTGCAATGGATGGGCATCAACAAGAACCATGAGATTGGGAAAACTAAGGGTGTGATAACTGGGGTTTCACATTTTTTGACTGCATAATAATTACTGAAGGATTGGGATTGACTCTCAAGTCAATGAAAAATGAGGATCTACTAAAAATGGATTGTACCATTTTTAGCAGTAGAATTCCATGGGGAAGGGTTGTGTGGATGACCCTATGTGATCAAGGCGCCTATAAAAAAAAAGAAAAAAAAAAGAAAAAATAGGTATTTACTTACTGCCAGTTGAATAATAATATACACTGTATCTAGGCATTTTGAATTAGCTTTTTTAGGCACATTCTTGTTTTCTATTTTTGAAATTTGGGATAACTTTCTTTGCAATATTCTGCTATACATTGAAAATAACAAATTGTCTAATTAGAGGTATTTGAGAACAAGTCTTCAAATGACAATTGGATGTGAAAATGGATGGTTGTCTTTATTTCATTAACCAAGCTTAAAGTTTAAAGAAATGTTTTTGAACTTTATGACACATCCAGCTATAAAATTTCAAATCGGATGGTTATAAGCAATTGTGACCTCTTTGTACCAAAAATAATGGTCTTATTGTATACAATCACATTCATTATTACGATAAACGCATGGCGCCCTACATGAAATATGAAACCTATTTATAGAAGATAGTCTATAATGAAGATTTTACTCTAAATTAAGCAATTAATAGGTTTCTAAATGACATTAATATAGATATAAAGATGCTATCAGATCAAGAAGGAATTCAAGGGAAAGTTGTGGGGAGTGTCTAGGGATACAAAAAAAAAATCAGTTTAAGGAAAAATAGGAAATATGAACTAAAATTATTTTGAATGAAAACTTACAGGGATAAAACCAAAAGGTAGGGCAGAAAATAAAATAAAATAAAATCAGCATATATATTGGCTCCTGGGGAGAACATTGTACCCTGATTCCCCCAGGTTAAAGGCTTACATTGCGGTATTTTTTTGATCTTAAGATTTGAGATCCACTTTAGAATCATGAGATAAATATTTCTAAAATAGAAAAATATCAGAACATTTAGATCTCACCCATCCAAAAATCGAGTCATCTCTGTTCAATATCGAGACATCATTTATTTGAAGCAAAATGCCTTTTGGTCGCTAGATTGAGCAGGTTGCAATTCTTAAAAATTTGGGTTCCTAAAAATACTCCTAGACAGGATGTTTAGGCAAGAAAGGACAACCAGTAGGACAATATGATCTTTTGGTGTATAAATAATTTATAAGGTTGAGGACCTAAACAATCAAAGTAAGGCGGAACCTTAAATAGTATCAAAATCTTTATGATGGCCTGAATGTTTATTTTCATATCTAACTATAAAATTTAAAGTTTCAAAAATAGTGTGGATCGAGTAGATACATGAACACTTGAAAATCTTGAAAATTAACGGTCTAGAAAATGCATTACAAGATGCACTATTTCCAATACTTGAAATTCATTTTTTTCACATTCCTACATCTTGAGGTTGAGATAATCAATTTGAAGATATTCAGGCATCCAAACAATCTCTTGTAGTTAATTTTTGAGGTGCACCATAATTTGATTGTTTAGGACCTACCATTATATAAACATTTTCCATAATCGAAATACAAGTAATGACTAAATAATGATAAAAGAAAATAAAATAAGGGGCAAAACAAGCATTAAAAATAAGGGGCAAAAGAAGTATTAATCATCAAACCAAAGTTACAGTCAAGGACTTAGTAGAGAATGATAACAGACCAAAACATAGGTAAAAACATTTTCCTATAAGAATTCAGACTTCCCTCACTAAAAAAATGATTGGTACTATGGAACATATGGACTTTTAGTGCTAAAAATACTGAGTGGCCGTACATATCACATGCATGTTTTTATGGTCATCATATCAGCAACTTGGTAGTTTTGGACAACAAAAGATAAGGTAGGTTACCTGACCTACCTCTCACATATCAAATGTACATATCAAGAGTACTAAAGTAGTGCAATTCACTTTTCAGTTAGGGTTATTTTTATTGTTACTTTTTAATATGTTTTTTTTTTTTTGAGTAATTCAGTTATTTTTTAGCATTGTTTTTTTTTTTTTTTTAGTAATTAATTGGGAAAGACATACTCTTACACGTTTTTTAGATTAGGGGTATGCTTTTTTGAAGGTGTCCGTTTGTAGTGTCAACAGGATTGGAAACCATAATATGATAACTAGGTATGGGGTTCTACCACCATGACCCAATCCCTTTCCTATTTTTTAACATGTTAATGGGATAAGAATATGATTCTTCACATCATGCTGTAGATCCACTACCATGACCACTTAGGCCAAGGGCCATTCATTGGGGAAATGGTATATTCTTGGAAATTTTTTTCGGTCACATAAATAAGGAGCACAATATGAGGACTATTATCTACCCGTAGTGCTCAAGATTGAATATTTGTTATCAATGAATAATTGTCCATGCAGGCACAATAATTTGTACTAAGTGCCCAAAATATTGGACTAGGATGCAGTTTAGCCCTTGTTTTGGATTTGGGTTTGCGCATGTGTCTGTGTTTCTCTATTGCAAGGTTTGCAAAAATGCATTATGATGAGTTCCGTAAATGGGTTTGAGTTCGTGGTGGTAGCACCACCTAAGCCTTAGCTACCAGTCTGGGTTTCTATTCCCATTGATGTATTTGAAAACCACCATTACGACGAGTTCTGAATAAGAAATCATCTATAGTGGAAAAACTCGTTGGACTAAACTTAACTCTTTTAGTAGAAATATAAATGATGTTTTTAAATATGGGAATTTTGTTGTGTGACATAGAAACATGCTGGTCTGAAATCCCATTACAATTATTTATCTAAATTCTTCCCATGAAAAGTTTGAAAAACTCAATTATAGTTCTTCCTAGTTGAATGCCTAATTTCGTGAGTAATTGGCCTTTGGCATTAAAAGAATCAGCCCTTGAGTATGAGTTTTTAAAGACAACTGGGAAGAACTTTAAAGTTTATCACATGGGCAGATAATAAGAAAATCTCTATGTATATACAATGCAATATATATGGGAAAAAGCTTAAATACGATGTCCAATTTATACTATAGAACTGAGTCACAGCTCAAAAAACCCAGTAGAAATGGTTGTTTTGATGTTAGAAAACTCTCGAATTAATCATCTTGACCTTGAAACAGTAGATACGAAAAACAGGGGCTAGAAGTCTTAAAAATAATGCATGTTGTGTAGTGCATTATCTAGACCATCCATTTTCAATATTTTCTAGTGTTTATAGATATGCTTGATTAGGGGTGCGGTTTACATAAGACGGCCACCTTAAACAATCAAAGTAAGGCATACTTTTGAAACCTACTGGAAGATGTAGTTCTAGTGCTAGAAACACTTACAATAGCTTGAAAGTTTGTTTTTAGCCCCAATTTTGAGATTTAAAGCTCCAAAATAGTGTGGATCCAGTTCATATGTAAACACTTTAAAATCTTGAAAATGGAGGGTTAAGATAATTTGTTACATGATGAACTACTTTTAAAACGATGTCCTTCTTTTTCTATATCCATACATCTAGAAGTTGAGATGATTAATTGGAGGGTCTTTGAATATCAAAGCAGCACACACACACACAACACAAACAATATTACGAACGCCGAGACACACACACACACACAAACAATATTAGGAATGTCGGCTCGTGTCTACTATAGAACGATATTACGAATGCCGAGACACACACACACACAAACAATATTAGGAATGTCGGCTCGTGTCTACCGTAGCAAATGCCAAATGGCTGGGATCAACACTCGTGTCTACTGTAGCAATGCCAAACGGCTGGGATCGAAACTAGGTGATTTTTATTTTTAACTCAGTGGGAAAAACATGCCCCTACCCGTTTTTTTTTCAAGTAGATTAGGAGTTAGCTTTTTGAATGTATTAATGGGGTGATTTTAGTGGTGGAAATGAAAACCACAACATAGTGACTAGGTTGTGGGGTGCTACCACTGCGACCCCAACCCTTGTCTCTCGGAACTTGGCAATTCAATGTCACATGTTGCACAATGGTTTCTTACCTTTAAATTTTTCTGAGTCGAATTAACATCGAATTTTGGGTTGCCTAATTTCAGTATGGCACATCCATTCAAAAAATAATTTGAGGCCTAAAAAATAACCAAACTACCCCTGAAAAGGGGGGGGGATAATTAGGTCCTTTTTCACTAATATCTTTTTTTTTAGTATTTTATTTGGACATGCCTTGATATAATTTATAAACGCCCCAATTTTTGTGTCAATATGATTTGTATAAAAATAAAATAAAAAATAAAACTCTGTTATAAGATATAGGTCATCCAAACATTCGAAATTCAAGAAAGCTACGGGGTGTCCATAAGAGATTTGACACGCATACACTTGATAAACATGCAAACGGATTGCCTTCTCCTGGCAACTCTTACGTACAAAATTATGAATGGCAGCAGAGCCTTGATATCCCATCCAACGGTGGAGATTGGACTACGACGAAGCTCATTAATGTGGCACAAAAAAGCTGTTGAGATAGCCTGTAGTCAAATGGTTCTCTGCTCACGCAGGAGCATACTATCTATTTGCTCCCTTGGGTAAAATGAGTTTCTTAATTGGCCGTTTTTGGGTGGGCCAGACTTAGCCCAACTCCAGTTGAAACAGTGCATCGTAGGCTAGGGCTCGTGAATTAAGTTTTGAGAGCAGCTGAGAACTAGCATGTACCCAAAAAGTCAAGCTCGCCCTATATAAATATGAAAAAATTTTATTTAAAATTTATTTATTATATATAATATATATTTTATTTGGTATTAATAGGCGATAAGATGAGAGAGAGTAGACTTAAGTGGATCGGCTATGTGTCGTGCAGACCTAGTACAACACATGTTAGGAGATAAAAGTTAGTTCAAGTGGAACGCTAAAAAAAGGCAAGAGGTAGCCTCAAAAGGACGTGGTTGAAAGTAATCCGAAAAGATATAAAGAGTTATAACCTCACTGAAAGTATAGCCTTTAACATAGCTATATGTGTGAAAAAAAAAACCTCGCTTTCCCCCATTCACAAGTGATTCACTTCCTTGGTTGGAGTTATCTAGTTTGTACAAATGGTTCCTTAGGTATTTAGCTTATCTTCTCTAAGAAATAGAATGGTGGGGCCAAAACCATTTGCGTGTTATCTGAGGTAGGCTGCACAAATACTGCCTTGTGGTGGCCTTTCTTAATAGAAGAATGATTCCCCACAAAAATTTGCCCAAAAAAAAAAAAGAAGAAAAATAGAAGGAAGATTCCCATGTCGGCATGTTAGTTCAAGGTACATTGGGTGGAATTTTTCTTTTTTTAAAATTTTTAATTTTTGATGTATTTATTTATTTGAGAGGTATACATATTGGGTGATTGGATGCATCTGATCATTTTTTGAGGATTGAGGGGAAGAGAGAAAGCATTTCCTCCATGCCTAACCCCATAAAGTCAAAATATTATAAGGTCCCACAGGTACACACTTCCTTGCGTAAAAACCCCATTTAGGAGTACTCTTTAGGGCCTCAGTGACCTAGCGACTAATCTTTAAAAATTTAAAAAACTAAAAAACTTCTAAAAATGACGTCCTAAGGTTGTACAAAGACTGTCCTATTTTAGGATGGTAAGATCCAAGTACCTAAAAGCTCAAATTTTATTATTTTCTTTAGAAAATCCTTGTATTGTGGCTCTAATGTGGATTTCTAAATTTTAAATCAATAAAATGCTCCTAAATAGGTCTTCTACCCCAAAGGAGCAAGTGAACAGTGTGCTACCGGAGGAGTACGCTATAAGCTCTCAAGAAAAGTTATTAATATAAGGGTTTGGTTTCTATAAGGCTGCAACCTTAAATAATCCAATTAAGACGCACCTCCAAATTTTATCATAACATGTAATTTTGTTATAAAAAATTCTTAGGATTATCTTAGAATTTATTTTCATATCCAATTAGAAAATTTTAAACTCCAAAAATGGTTAAAATCAAGTAGATCTATACAAACATATGAAGATCTTGAAAATAGACGGTCTAGATAATATGTTGTATGATGCACTATTTCTGGGACTCAAAAACGTTTTTTTGTCATTTTCATACATCTCAATGTCTAGATGAACAATTAGAGAGCTTTTTAATATTAAAACAACATTTCCAATAGATTTTTGAGGTGTATTTGTAATTCTACATTTTAAAGTTGCAACCTTATATAAACTGTTTTCTTTAGTGATTCATTAACGTGCCTCATAATTTTATTTTTCGTTAAACACTTGGTATTGTTTCCTCATTATTACTGGAGGAATTCTGTCAATAACGGTACTTGCAGTGCACTATTTATAAAGGCGAATGGGTTATAGGGCTGCAGCCCTATCAAAATTAGTAAATCTTCACCTCATAACTCATTGAAAACTACAAGTCAAGCATTGAATAACCTTTACATCTATCTTCTTGATACCTTTACATCTATCTTCTTGACTTGAACATTCTAGTTGTGAAAAAAATTTAGGATTTCAAGTTCTTAAAATAATGTATTTTGTAACAAATTATTGAGGCTATCCATTTTGCATTAAAAGTGAGTGTTCACATATCCGCAAGATCTGTTTCATTTTTTTTTAGTTTCAAATTTTATTGTCGGTATTAGAAATTGATTTTAGAACCATCATAGGGATTTTTGTTGCTGAAAGTACTTTTCGGACGAGGATTTGAGGTGAGACTTTATTTTGTTTTCATAAAGCCTAGGCCTTATAGAAACATGGTCCATTTATAAATTACATGTATTATTCATAATCCATTTAAAATGATTCTAATTGGACAGTTGAGATGAGTTGTAGATTCTCTAAAAGGAAGTTATAAATATTTTTTAATTTTTTGAGATACTTTAGGTATTTTTTTTTTTTTTTTTTTTCATATTCTACTCTTTTTTTCCTTTCTTTTTTGTTTTTTTTTTTTTTTTCAAATTTTCCAAAACATCTTGATGTATTTTTTATTTATCGATAAATGCGATAAATGTGCTCTGAGCTTCAAGTTTTGTACCAATTTATTCATAAACTTGCATGTTTAGAATTGGAAGTTTTGAGCCGTTTGTGAAAGAAAAACCTATGTAATCATTTACCGGGGAATACGTTTTTTTCTTTTTTTTGTTCTTCACCATTTTTTTTTGGCAAAAGATTACTTACATGCGGTCTTTATTATAATAAGATAAATTTCAAAATAAAATCAACATAACAATAAAACTAAGATCTTAGCAACTTGATGTCATTGAAACAACTATACACTATGCTTGAAAATAAAAGATAAAATTGCAAAAAACAAAAAGAATAGTGCCGGAGATTACTTCAACTGGGCTTATTACACCCCACACCGAGTCACCACCATCCGATGACGTGGAATCAATGGTCTAACTTCAATCTTAAACCGAGAAAGTAAATTTCGGCCAAGCTACACCAATGGAACATGAACCCCTTTGATCATAAACTCAAACCCTAGGTGAATTCTCTTAGCAACTTAGTTTGAGAGAGATTGATTATCTTTTTGTTAAACCCTAAAACCCTTAGCCATAAATCTATATTTGAGAAATAAGAGAGAAGAATTTCATTACCTAAACCTTTAAATTCTTTCACAATGTGGGAGAGAGATCAAACATGAAAGAGATAAACTTTCTTAAGAGAGAGAGAGAAAACATGCGACTGATTTCGGAGCCGATCACTCACAAGAAAATATGAGTGACATGGTTCAACTTCGAACCAATCTCTGGATCAATTATAGAAACACCCCAGTTCAATTATAAAAACTAAGAGTGTACGTTATTCAAGCTTGAAGGTACAAGAAGATTCAGTAAAAGTTCAAGAAAAGTCTTAAAAAGAAAAAGGAATTGTCTTGGTTTCTTTTTCTTATCTGCATGCTGAAAGCTCAGTACCAACTTAACCGAAAAAAAATGTTTCAGCTGTACTTGCCAAGCCACTTGGTATGTATACGCGTAGACTTCGTAAAAATTTACTTATTTTCTAACTTGGCATCATTAGTTTAAGTAATAGATACCATCACAAAGAAGGAAATCTGAGATCTAAGCAAGCTGCATGGTTTTTCAATTAAAAAACATACATTTTTTTAAATTTTTTTTTATTTTTATGTTTTATTTTGTTATTATTTTTTTTTAAGGAGAAGAAGTCTTGTAAATTTGAAAGACTACAAGTTTGATGATGATGATGACAGCAATTTTTTTTTTTGGCTCTCTAAACAAGGACTATTTGCACACATGTTTTCGTTACTCCCACCCTAAACAAGGGTAGACTTTCCTTAGTTTGTTTTTCTTCCAATCCTACACCAAGTTTTAGGTGGGAATAACGAAAAGACAGATTTTTTCTTTTCAGACTCGAGTTTGAGCTTGATTGATTAAGGTGCTGACAATTGAACACTTCGTATCAAGTTCGAATCCCACCGTTTAGTAACCTGATAAAAAAAAAAACCTCAAAAATGCTATTTTTGTGATTGGGCCCTTGTCTACCTAAACCCATTTTCCTTGACCATTTAAGGGCATAATTACAAAGAAGTTTCGCTCAATGTTCCTAACAAGAAAATTGTAATGAATTATATTGTACATGCCGTGTTCCATAGTAGATCTTTACCAGTGGAACGTATCGTAGACAGGATGTAACACTCCCTATAGTCTGTAGCTTATATACTACAAGCGTGTTTGATCCATGGTTACCGGGAGCGGGAGCGGCTCCGGTTTCGCGTGCAGGAGCTTCGGATCGATGACTGACCGAAGCTTCGGAGCTCGGGGAGCGAGTTTCGGTGAGGGTAGAAGTTACGGATCGAGAACCCGTTTGAACAAGGAGCAAGATCCCGATACATTGGGATCAAGATCCGTATTTAACGGGAATACATTCCATGTATTTACGGAACGAGATCCCATTTGACCAGAGAGCGAGATCCCGTTTGGATAGGGAGCGAGATCTTGATACATTGGGATCAAGATCCCTATTTGATATGAACGCATTACATGTAACATGGGATCACACTCCCATGTCTATTAGGATCGCGCTCCCATCGAAAACAAGAACGAGATCCCATTTAATATTGAATATCGCCCCCATCTAAACAATACCACGATCCTATTTGGCTAGGATCGAGCTCCATTCATTTTAGGATCGCATGCCGCACAATGGTGGTCCACGCCTCCATCACAGAATTCCACTTGTATGAAGAACCTATTTCCATTACACATGGTTGCAACCTTATATAAACATTTTCCACATGGTGCACGAATCCATGTGTAATCATGTGAGTGTGATCCCATGTTACATGTATTGTGTTTATATCAAATAGGGATCTCAATCCCAATGTATCAAGATCTCTCTCCCTATCCAAACAGGATCTCGCTCCCTAGTCAAATGGGATCTTGTTTTGTAAATACATGCAACGTGTTCCCGTTAAATAGGGATCTTGATCCCAATGTATCGGGATCTCGCTCCTTGTTCAAACGGGATCTTGATCCGTAACTTCTACCCTCACCAGAACTCGTTCCCCGAGCTCCGAAGCTTCGGTCAGTCATCGATCCGAAGCTCCTGCACTCAAAACCGGAGCCGCTTCCGCTCTCGCTCCCAGTAACCATGGATCAAACACGCTTGTAGTATATAAGCTACAGATTGTAGGGAGTGTTACATCCTGTCTACGAAACGTTCCACTAGTAGAGATCTACTATGGAACACGGCATGTACCATATAATTCATTACAATTTTCTTGTTAGGAACATTGGGCAAAAATTCTTTGTAATTATGCCCTTAAATCGTCAAGGAAAATGGGTTTAGGTAGGCAAGGGCCCAATCACAAAAATAGCATTTTTTAGGTTTTTTTTTTTTGTCATGGTTACTAAACAGTGGGATTCGAACTTAGTACGAAGTGTTCAATTGTCAGCTTAATCAATCAAGCTCAAACTCGAGTCCGAAAAGAAAGAATCTGTCTTTTCATTATTCCCACCTAAAACTTGGTGTAGGAATGGAAAAAAAACAAACTAAGGAAAATCTACCCTTGTTTAGGGTGGGAGTAACGAAAACATGTGTGCAAATAGTCCTTGTTTAGAGAGCCAAAAAAAAAAATTGATGTCATCATCACCATCAACCTTGCAGTCTTTCAAATGTAAAAGACTTCTTCTCCTTAAAAAAAAAAAAAAGTATGGTTTTTAATTGGAAAACCATGCAGATTGCTTAGATCTCAGATTTCCTTCTTTGTGATGGTATCTATTACTTAAACTAATGATGCCAAGTTAGAAAATAAGTAAATTTTTACGAAGTCTATGCGTATACATACCAAGTGGCTTGGTAAGTACAGCTGAAACATTTCTTTCGGTTAAGTTGCTACTGAGCTTTTAGCATGCAGATAAAAAAAAGAAACCAAGACAATTCCTTTTTCTTTTTGAGACTTTTCTTGAACTTTTACTGAGTCTTCTTGTACCTTCAAGTTTGAATAACGCACACTCTTAGTTTTAAATGAAGATTATGTATGTTTTTTAATTGGAAAATGGCTTGATAGGGCTGCAGTCCTATCAAAATAAAGCATCATTTTACAACTCATCAAAAATTGAAATTCAATGATTGTAAAACTTTTATATCGATCATCTCAGCTTGAACATTATGATTGTGAAAAAAGTTATGATTTCAACTTTAAAAATAATGTACAGTATAACAAATTATCTAGGCGGTCTATTTCACCCTAAAATTATGTGTTCATAGATTCAAAAGATCCGTATATTGTTTACGTTTCAAATTTTATTGTCGGTGTTAAAAATTGATTTTAGAGTCATCATGGAGATTTCCATTGTCGCAAATGCTTTCTAGATGAAGATATGAGGTGAAGCTTTATTTTGTTTTCATACAGCCTAAGCCTTTTTAATTTGGGAAACAACACAGGCGACAGTGGCATCCATTCTTCCACAATTAAGGCTGCATGTAGCGCACTGAAATGCAATCTGCATACAATATGTACCTCTAGTTTTTCTTAAGGGAAGTAGGATATGCGTTTGGGGACGCATTTTTACATTTGCATCCCCCGTGGAGTAAGTCATCCATTTAAAGATGGATGTGAGTGGTGGTTCCTCTAAAAAAAAAAAAAAAGGGTAAAGTCAATTGGCTCAAAATTTTCCTTTAAAAAAAAAAAAAAAATCAATTTTAGTTTTGGGTGTGGTTTCTGTAAAGTTGCAACCTTAAACAATCCAAATAAGACACCTCCAAATTTTATCATAACATGTAATTTAGGTGTAAAAAATTCTTAGGATTATCTCAAAATTTATTTTCATATCTAATTATAAAATTTTAAACTCCAAAAATGGTTAAAATCAAGTAAGATCTACAAACATATGAAAATCTTGAATATGGACTGTCTAAATCATATGTGGCAAGATGTACCATTTCTGGGACTCAAAATCGCTTTTTTTGTTTTTTTTCATATTCATACATCTCAATGTCGAGATGATCAATTAGAGGGTTTTTCAACATTAATATGATATTTTCCAATAGATTTTTTAGGTGCATCTTTAATTCTACATTTTTAAGTTGGAACTTTATATAAACTTTTTCCTTTAGTTTTTATTTTTAAATTTTTTTTGTTACAAATTAATGATCTCCATGTTAGGGATGATATATTCCTTAAAATCTAAGGTCAAAATTTATTTCGAAAATAGATTATTAACGTGGCCATCACTTTTACATATTACTCTGGGGACTCGTACGTCCTTTTCTTAAAATACATCCCAAATAATTAAATACCAAATTGCTAATGTTTTATAAAGTGGGTTGCATGTAAGATTGTTTTAATTTAGTGCAAAGAAATTTATACAAGGCATTGACATGAGAGAACCAAAATAAGGCTCAACTCTAAACCTGTAGAAAGATGTAGTTCTTGTGCCATGAACCCCTATGAGAATATGAAAATATATTTAACCCTTATTATATAATAAAAGAAGAATTATAAACGCTTGAAAATCTTTAAAAAGGACTGTCCAAATATTGTGCTACAAGATACACTATTTTTAAGATTTAAATTGCTTAAAATCTCAAGGTCAAGTTCCATCAATTGGATAGTTTTCTAATGTTTCAACAATATTGTCCAGTGGGATTTGAGGTGTGCGTTTCTTTTATAGTAGGGAAATTTATGAAAAGGAAAATTGTTTCATGCGGGCTAGACCTCATTTCTACATATGCTATGCAAATATGTGGTCCATCTAAAACAATTGAAATTAACGGTCTAAATGTTTTCTTGATAGGATTATTATTTCGATTTTTTATTTTTTTTAATTTATTATTATTATTATTTTCATATTCATGATCTCCAGGTTAGATATTACATATCCTTAAAAATTAAGTTCAAAAATATATCTAAAAAATATATTTATTAAGGGGGCTGCATTTCCATAGGTACGGGCTGGGCTGGCATGCTAACACTGCAGCTGTATCAAAATACACATGGCATATTTACTATTTAACATTGTCTTATATCTTTTACTTTCATTTCTCTGGGATTGTATAAATGAGACCGTTGATACAAGGCTGCCACAATTACTTATAAACATCTAATGTGAAATTTGATAGTTTGGGACGTTACAAAGTTCGATAAAATTTATTTTGAAGTTTGAGCTTAGTCAATAGAATAAATGTAACCATCCAATTTCATATCCAATCGTCAAGATTAATTGTGACTACCTTGTACCAATGATAGATGGTCTCATTATGTGCTTTTCCAAAAGGAAAAAGTTTATATAAAGCCGATGCTCTAAACAATCAAATTAGAACCCACCTAAAAAAATTAGTCTCTAAACAATCAAATTGGAGTCCAACTAAAAAATTAGAGCCGAGGCTCTAAAAAATCAAATTAGTGCCTCTTGTAATGGATTTTTGGACCATCAATTTTCAAGATTTTTAGGTTTTCATAGATCTGCTCGATCTACACTATTTTTTAAGCTTTAAATTTTATAATTAAAGATGAAAATAAATTTTAAGGTTATCCCACATATTTTCAATATTGAAACCATATTTCTTGAAGCTATTTAAATGTGAGCTCTAATTTGATCGTTTAGAGCCTGGGCTCTATACAAATCGCACCCTTTCCAAAATACACATGAACATGAGTTACAATAGTTGAAAAAGGGTACAATGTTACATTATTGAAAAGCTAGGTGTAATGTGATAAATTGCCCTATGTGGTATAGTTACAATAATAATCTTATAATCTTACTGCTGTTTTGGGTTGGAGTGAGGAATATTAAATCAAGTATTGTTTAACGGCAATAGCTATTAAGCAAAAATAATAACGCCTTGAACCCAAATGGAATAAAATAGATGAGGCCTGTAGTGCTTGGAAAAGAAGGGCACCTTATCCATATGTAGGGTTCCCTGTTTATTTAGTGCTCAAAGCTAGCTGTCTAATAACTGCCTTGATGTACGCATCCCAACGAGAGAGAGAGGGCGACTGCTGAGAGCACAGGGACGCGGTGAAGAGAGAGAGAGATTAGACATTAGAGAGAGAAAAAAAGGAGATTAGAGAGAGAGACATTAGAGAGAGAAAAAAGGAGATTAGAGAGAGAGAGACATTAGAGAGAAAAAAAAAAGGAGATTAGAGAGAGAGAAAAAAAGAGATCAAAGAGAGAAAAAAAGGAGATTAAAGAGAAAAAATTTCAGAGATTAGAGAGAGAACGAAAAAAAGAGATTAGAGAGAGAAAGAGAAAAAGGAGATTAGAAGAGAGTGGTTGGCATGTCGAGTGGTTGGCATGTTACACTCATTAGTCTCCTATCACTTGAACAATTCAATTCATATGAATGGCTTCACGTTTTCTAAGTTTTCTAGATGCAAATTTTTTTTTTTTTAAGTAAATTGTAGATGCAAACATGTCTTATGTGATTAAGGGCCTTCTATTTGCTGAAAGCCAGAAAATCTTGGCCATTTGCAAAAAATTAAATGACTTCCTAAGTCAATCATTCATAAATTAGAGAAGCCAAGACCAAATCAATCTAATTAATTAAACTACATATTTTTCTTGGTGACCCTATAAGAACCTCTTCAGAGAATGAAGACCTTACAACAAAGCTTGAGTTTCCACAATGTTGGAAGCCTCAAGCACTATGGCCTGGTTTTTTCGCCCTTTGTTGGGTTTGCTTCTCTTGCAAACCTTCATAGCAAACTCCCGAGTCTTTGCCGACGACGACATATATCCACCACCGTACAAGTATGCATCACCACCACCTCCGCCTTATAAGTACGAATCTCCTCCACCTCCACCATACAAGTACGAGTCTCCTCCTCCGCCACTATATATATACAAGTCTCCTCCACCACCATACAAGTATGAGTCTCCTCCACCACCACCATACAAGTATGAGTCTCCTCCCCCACCACCATACAAGTATGAGTCTCCTTCCCCACCACCATACAAGTATGAGTCTCCTCCCCCACCACCATACAAGTATGAGTCTCCTCCACCACCACCATACAAGTATGAGTCTCCTCCCCCACCACCATACAAGTATGAGTCTCCTCCCCCACCACCATACATGTACAAGTCTCCTCCCCCACCACCATACATGTACAAGTCTCCCCCTCCTCCACCATATAAATATTCGTCCCCTCCACCTCCACCATACGTGTACAAATCCCCTCCTCCACCTCCATATAAATACTCATCGCCACCCCCACCACCTTATGTATACATGTCTCCTCCTCCATATAAATACTCATCCCCACCTCCACCACCTTATGTATACATGTCTCCTCCACCACCGCCTTATAAATATTCTTCACCTCCTCCACCACCATATGTATACAACTCCCCTCCACCACCGCCATATAAATATTCATCACCACCACCACCTCCATATATGTACTCATCTCCACCTCCACCACCATACATGTACAAATCCCCTCCACCACCACCATACAAATACTCGTCACCACCCCCACCTCCATATAAATACTCCTCACCACCTCCTCCACCTTATGTATACGAGTCCCCTCCACCACCCCCATACAAATACTCATCTCCTCCTCCTCCACCCTATGTATACAAATCTCCTCCACCACCTCCTTACAAATACTCTTCTCCTCCTCCACCACCATACGTATACAAGTCTCCTCCACCACCTCCTTACAAATACTCTTCACCTCCTCCACCACCATATGTATACGTGTCTCCTCCACCACCTCCATATGAGTACTCTTCTCCTCCTCCACCACCGTACGTCTACAAATCCCCTCCACCACCTCCGTATAAGTACTCATCCCCACCTCCACCACCATATAAATACGTATCCCCACCCCCGCCACCATACTACTAGTCTCCTCCACTACAAAGCCATGAATAGGTATGTGTATTCGAACCACCATGCACCCTCATATCATCCCCATCAATAAGGTTCGCAGCCTCACACCACCGTATTTGCACCAGGGAGCCCCATTCTTCAGCTCTGAACCACTGTGTGTGGCTTCATGGCTTAGAGTGATTATATTCATTCCGATTCTTAGATGGAGTTTGGATGTTATTCTTAGATGGAGTTTGAATGTTATTCTATTTGGATGTTGTGCTTTTAGTTTTTCCTTAATGTTGTGCTTGAATAATGTTTTCCTTTTATGTTGTGATGGAATAAAGAGCTATTTGAATTATGATTTATGTGGGTTTTTCTTGTTTTTTTATTATATTTTTTTGGCTTCCTATTTATTTCCATCAGATATAAACCAAAAAAACATGATGGATATGGGCCTGAGAGCAAAACCAGACATTGTGGTGAGCTACCAAATTTTAATTATTCCATATTCATAATTTAGCATATGTTTTTCCTTCTACTAATGAATGCCTACTAGTGCCCTATAAATACGATTGCAAAAACTAGCAACTTAGATGGCCTACTCCTAAAATATAAAGATTTCAGATCAGAAGATTAGTTATAAGCAATTGTGATCTTCTTGTGCGAAAGGTAAATGGTTTCATTGTATATAATTTTTTATTATTATACGAAATTGTAAACTTTGAGACCATTTATTATTGTTACAAAGAGGTCACAATTATTCTTAATAATTGGATATGAAATTCAATGAATTAAAAAGTGTTACAACATTCCAGAAATTTTAACTTTGCACGCAATCAATGATACATCCTTAATCACTCAATTTCAAATCCAATGGTCATTAGTAATTGTAACTTTCTTGTATCAAAAGTAAAATGTCTCATCACATACATTTCTTTATTATAAATTTTACATCAGTAAACAATTAAATGATCCTCTAAAACGGTTTTAAGAAACCTACAACTATCAAAACTAGACCGGATCATATGTTCGGACCAACCAACTAGTGCCTTAAAATGTCTAATCCAAACAAAAACTAAATTCGGTCAAAAACTAGTCTAATCCAATAATAATCAAATGGCATTCATTAGCCAGGTCAGGTTCTTTTAATACTTAAAAGAAAAGTACACAAAACTGCCCCAATATCCACCCAAGTTCTTTCTCTCTCGCAACTTGTATCGATATCGCCATGCCATAAAATAAAGAGTCGGCATGTATATATCTATGAGATAGAAAGGGAGACAATAGCATTTCCACAGGTAATACCTTTACAAGAAGCCAAGGTACAATATGTTGAAATGTGACAGCTCACAATATCTAAATATTTCAGATCCTCAGCATATTTTTGTATAGCATATCTATGTATATGCCCAATTTATTACCTTAAAAAGCATTTGCAACGGTCCAATTGGGACTTAGCCTTTCTTAATTTATGAAATAAATTTGGACAAGGTGCCAATGTCAACTTTGGGCATTATTTTAGAGAATGGTAAGGGGTGTCTCCACCCCAAAAGCCAAAAACTCATTCACATTGATTTGGCCTTAAATTGTGACGCATAATGTCGTAGGTATTTTTCAAGGGATTGTTAGGGGATAGAATATGTGGAAGAGGTCCAAGTGAGAAGCTAGATTGACAATCTTATTGTGGGCCTTGAATCTAATTTTGTCGTTATTTATGTTTCTTTGTTTAATAGGAAAGGCTAAGTTTGCAAATGGGTTTTTGTTACACAATAGATACTCCAATTGAGTGTTATTAGAATGCCGTCAATTCGGCGAGGGGTTTAGTTCAATCATGTCTGGTTTGATCGCCGTCAGTCGAACGGATTTGACCAAATTCTAAAAATACTAAAAAACTATAAGTAATAGTTTCAAAACATATAATATACAAGAAACCATGTTATTCAGTTTGTTTGGCCAGTCGAACCAGTCAGACTGGTCAAAACTAGTCAAACATTGATTCTGATTGGGTTTCAACGAAACCTGGTTATTATTCTAAATAGACCAATCAAGGCACCGGATGGCAATTTGACTGGTTAGGCCAGCTGATCGGGTCCAATCTTGATAATTATGATTCATTGTAGTTGAGAATCGTGTTGATGCTGTGAGAAATTGTATTTCTGTATAATTAGGCCTTAAGCCCCCATGAAGATGATATTATTGCCCATATGAAAGATGTTAACAAGAGCCCTAATTTATAGGGTTATAAAATTATGTACTACTAAAAAAACTAACATATGTAATGAACTACCTTTCAAATATGTAATATATGTAATGAACTACCTTCCTAATATGGGTACACATAAGAGGAAAAAAATATCGTTCCTAAACATCAGCGCAAGTTTTTATATTTTCCACACTCCCCCTCAAACTCAAAATGCATTAAGAGAGAGCAACTTGAGTTTGGACAACTGATAAAGGCAAAAGTTAATAACAAAGCAAGAACATAAAATGCTTGAGCAGCTGCAAATTAGCGATTCTCAAAAAACGATATCTCGAACAGAGCAATCTCGCATAACAGCAAATCAACAGGCATTTGGAACAGACAGATCAAAGAGTTGAAACACGGCTCGGCAGATAGACAGATTAGAGAGTCGAAACATGACTCTGCAAAGAGACAGATCAAAGAGTCGAAACACGACTCGGTGGCTGTTTTGCAGATGGTACAGATCGGCCGTTTTCAAATGCTTGATCAATGAGAGCAAAAATCAGCGGCGGAGCAGTGGTGGATTGACAAGCCTCAAAAAACGTAAGGCAAGAACATAACGGCAAATCAGAGTTAAGTAATGAACAAAAACTTCAGATCTTCACCGAAGACACAAATAAGTCGTTGAGACAGCTGAGAAAACAGAAAGACATATGGACGAGCCAGCAGAATTCGGTGTGGATCCGAGACAGATGCAGCAGCGCGCAGACCAAAACAGACATAATCGCGTAACAGAACAAGCAAACTCAATCATACAACAAATTTTAAGATTTTTTTTTTTTGTACCGCTTTTTCAAAAGGGTTTGGGAGGGTCAATTTCAGAGTATTGATGTAAAAGAGAGTTTCAGATGTGGTTTCCGATCTGGAGGAAGAACTTTAAATTGAGGTATTGTTCCTAAACATCAGTGCAAATTTCTTTATTTTCCACAGTTGCCAACGCCTTCTAAACCTTGTTAGAAAAGAAAACCCTATCTTTTATATATTCTTGCTGTATTTTTTTCTAAAAAAAATATCATTGAAATGGTTAACCATCTCAAAAAGTCAGTTCAGGAGCCCTTTTGATTTACAATCCAAATTACATTTTGGGTTCGCTTGGAAAATTCCGGCTCAATAATCCATATTCAGGTTTGATTGCCCAAATCTGTATCCCTCTCCCCACCAAATAGGCCCCAAAATGCCATATTCGGAAAAGGAAAAGTTATTTACGACTCAGCGTTATTCATGAGTAGTGGGTGCAAGAGCCCGTTGATTCACCAATGAGAAGGACGTTGTTAAAATCCCTTGGGTTAACATGAATTTAGACGGCGTAGAAATTTTTCTTAAAAGAATCACATTTTAAATAATGAAATTTTTATTTTTCATTCATATTCATAATTATGTTAACCTAGATCATGAATCCCTAAAATCTTGGATTAAAAATCCATTTTTAAGATGGGTTATGTTCAAGGCCGTTTATGTACCATATGAGTCAGCTGACTCGTAGAAACTCGTCCTTTGGAAAAGCTAAATCCGAGTTCTTTAAGTTTTACAATCACGTGTTAGTAAGAGCATTTTAAGGTGGGAAAAGAACAATTCTCAATCTACAAGGGTTTTGAAGTGCGGGTTATATAAAGACGCGGCCGTATGAAAGCATCACCCATTAATTACACTCTTTTTGATGTACAATTAGGATGAGGCGGGAAAGGGGCCGAGGTCACGGTGGTAGCATACTCCATACTTCAGTTGCACGTTGTAGCTTTCTTTTCAATGAACTTTTTTTAAAAAAAAAATCACACGTTGTAGCTTCCATTTCAATGACAACTTTTTTCTTAAAAAAACAACGACTACCGAATTGAAAAATGGGTAGGGGTTGTCTTTCTTAGTGAATTACCCAAAAAAAACTGAACTTTTTTTTAAAAAAAGGCCACTAACTAATTAAAAAAATGCATGTCTTTCTCATTAAATTACCCAAAAAAAACTGACAACTTAAAAAAAAAAAAAGGCACCAAATAATTCAAAAACGCGTAAAGGGACCTGTCTTTTCCACTAAATTGCCCAAAAAAATAAGAGGAGGTTTCGATAGAGTTCCAACTTCATGAAAGGTTTGTAAGTCCACAGTCCCCACTACAAGAAACAAATTAAGAGGACCTTGTGATGCCCTACAAATCCTTCTCTCGCTAACTCTTGAAGCTCCAAAAATGAGATATATTTGTGAAGACTTGAAATAAATAGTCGAGAAAGAGTATTGCATAATAGAACCCAAGCTTCAAATCCACTTTTATATTCGGTTTTTAGATACATGATCATCGAGATGGAAATGATTGGCTTCCAATTTTCTGACCCCACAACAAAAATTTTCAGATTGAATGGATGTATACAAATTTTCACACAATACATATCCATTTTCCTTATAATTATCAATCAAAATAAAAAAGGAACGAGTCAACAAAAAAAGAGACTCGATGTTTGGGCGAGAGACCAAAATGGTCTAAAACGAATATGTTTTTATGGAAACTTATTTTATGCGGACTAGACCGCATTTCTATCCAAAAAGTGTAAAGCATCCATCTTAAAGATAGATGCAAGTAGGTGTTCCATCTAAAAACCATTGTTCGTAAAATCGGAATAGTCAACCGGTCATGAGGCTGGGAGCAGTTCGAATCGGAACCGGACTAACCGGTCAAGTAGATGTTTTTTTAAAAAAAATAGGTCAAACCCCCCCCCCCCCAAAAAAAAAAAAATAGAAAAACTTAGATTAAGTATACACTATCATATTACATACATTTATCTTATAAAAAAAAAATTGAAACAACTTTTTATATAATTTAATAATTGAATATTATGGAGATGTGCGAGATAATTTATAATTTCACATAAATTCAATTGATGAAGTTAGAAAGTCCAACTAACAATGGATGATGCAACAATATATTCGTCTATATTTTTTTAATGTTTATGTTAAAGTTGTTTTAATGTTGAAAAACCCTTTAATACAGTTTAGAATTGGATTTCAAAGCGTATTTTTTTGTAGCATGATGTTCTCAGTTTTTCGAAGGGTTGTGAGTCAAGGTAGTAAGGGAGAGCACATCATTTACTCGGTAACTTGGTTATCAAATCCAAGGTGTGGGTCAAGGTATTAAATGTTGCTTCAAATGGCCAAATCGCATATTTTAAAAAATATGGCCAAGTCGATTTTTATATGGCCAAATCGATTTTAAAATGACCAAACCTCATTTACTCAGTAATATTTTGAGTTATGTTTTAACATGAAAAAAAAAATGTATATAAGATGCAACTTTAAAATTTAGAATTAAGATGCATATTAATAAATAAATAAAAAAGTTGATTTTTTATCCATTTCGGCATATGTAAACATGAGAGATAAGTAAAACACTTTTTAGTTTCTACCACTTTTCTTCATAGAGGCGAATAAACAGATTTAAGGAGTATGAAGTTGCAAAAAATGATAGATAGCTTGTAACAAATAAAAACAAATTAGAATAAAAGATCACAACTAAACAAGAAATTGAGAACTAAGACATCAGTAACCTGCACCAAAAATAACCTTCAAAAGGAATAAAATTTTTTCTCATATTCATCACAATAAAAAATATTTTTATAAAAAAAAAATATTACATTAAAACCAATCCAACAAGCTCACCAAAAATATATAACATTAAAAAGAAGGAAATATTTTTTTCTCATATTCATAAAAAAAAAGGACATATTTTTGTTAAAAACATAAATAACATAAAAAACGATCCAAAAAGCTCACCAAAAATATATAAATTTTTTTTTAAAAAAAGAATATATTCTTTTTTTCTCATGGTCATCACAAATAACATATTTTTATAAAAACAAAATGTAATGTTATTAAAAAAACAAATATTTTTTAAGAAACCTACAATCGAGCTAAAGAACACATAAACTTTAGAGTCAAAATCAACCCCAAATCTTTCTTTTTTTGAACAAATTGACATGGGGATATGATAGATACTTTAATTAAGATTCAAATTCACCAAATTGCATAAATATTTATTCACTATTGAGATCTTTATTCAAAAAATTACAGATTTTTCACTTCACGAAAATTTCAAGAAAAAAACGCAGCAAAAAAAAATCGATATAAAAACATTTAATCAATAGTAAATCAAAATAATTAGTTTATTTGATACATGAGGCCTTTAATCAAACTTTAGCGATCAATTCGATAAAAATCGATCAATTAATCGATCAGAAATCAATTTGTTTGGATACAAAACAGTTCTTCGAGCAGCAGTACTTCAGGCCCAAAAAAACCTCAAATCTTCATCGTTTTGGAAATTTTGAAATATGTGAACGTTGAATCCTTCAACAATGAATCAAAACCCTCCACTTTTATGAAAATCTATGAGGTATTGAAGGTGCATTTGATAGAATGGCGGAAATTTCTAATTTTCAAAAGACCCCATTTCAATCCGCCAAGAACTCTTTGTTTTTGGAATTTTGATTCAATAATCGACGATTTATAGAAACTTTCCGATATATAACATCAATAGTTGCCCCAAAAAACCAAAAAATATACAAAAAAAAGCGGCAAAATCTTGATATGTGAAAAATAACGGACATGTATCAAATAACGGCCGTTATTTGATGAGTTTAAAACGTCGTTATATCGGGAGTTAAAACGGTAAACCGGACCGGTTATGAAAAACCGGCCGGTTTAAACTAAAAACCGCCTGTTCGACCTCAAACCGGCTGGTTTGGGTGCCGATGTTTTTTTGGAGAGTGCCGTCTTATGAGATGTGCCGTAAAACCGGCCCTAATCGGACCCGCCACCCCACCAGTAGTGATCTAACCGGCCGGTTTTACGAACACCGCTAAAAACAATGGAAATTAACGGTTCAAATTTATTTTACTACAATTATTATTTCTAATTTTTAAAATTTATTTATTTATTATTAAGAGGCCTATATTTTTACATATGCGGGTTTGCCGTATAGAAACCGGGTGTTAAGTTTATTACTACTGATTCCATGTTCAGGCAATGGCAATACGGTTATTCATCTCCACGATTCATAATTGAAAATCGACCGTAGCGTCTGCATGTAGTATACAAACAATATGCGAAAACCTCAACATCCATCGACATCAGTTATAAACAAGGTTTTCAAACTTGGCCAAGTTCCATCAGTTATAAACGAGGTTTTCACACTTGGCCAAGGAACTTGGACTAGCCGACTACCCGAGTGCAATTCATGGTATATAAAACAATTTAAAAATATTGTATAAAGTATACAAATATATAATCAATATATATAATTTGTAAATGCAATTTGATTTATTTTATTTTATTTTATTTTATTTTTACAAAGATTGGTGAGTTTTTCTTGTCATGTCATACTTTTATCGTTTTCTTTTTAATCCCTAATTATAAATCTTTTTTTTTCTAAATCCAAGCTTTTATATATGTTTCTAAGCTTATTTGGACTTGTTGCTTTTTACTTTTTATGACATTTATTATTTTTATTTTATTTTTTATTTTTAAATTTTTTCATTTTTTCAAGAGCTTTGGGGCCGCATACAATACTCGAATTCACCTCGGGCTAGGCACGAATATGGGCTAAAGGCATTTGTTGTAAATAAATGGCAACCCTATCAATTAAGTCAGTGGTGCTAATTTGATTTTACAAATGCTCTATCAAAAGTTTAGACTCTCTCTCTCGGTGGAGCAATAATCAGTTCAATAGGAGGGCTCAAACTTAAATTTACATCAACCTCCTCCACATTGGGAACTCTTTTGTTTTCTCCATCTGATGGAAAGAGAAAACTGAAAGTTGGACAAGGTGATCTACATGTTGTCTATAATTTTTATTTTTATTTTTCTCACCGACTAGATTACTTATAAAGGTTCAAGTGCAGTAAAACTCACTTGAAATAAACAATAAAATAAATAATAGTGGTTCTCACTTGCTGTCATTAATTATTACTACTTTATTCAATGAATAAAAGTAACACAATGTTTATGGGAATAAGAAAGGCACATGAATAAAAACTCCAAAGCACGAAGTAAAGATATTGGAAGATTATTTCAATCGGGCTTAGTACACCCCACATCGAGTCTCCTCCTCTAATGACACACGGGATAATGGTGTATTTTAGATCTACCAAATATAAGAAAGCTTAATGCTACAACATTTAATAATATGAAAGCAAAAGGAACTTGGAAAACTAAGTAGGCCTCAATGCCAGAGGCTATGGGGCATGCCCCACTCTTAAGACTAGGTGGGGTGTGCCTCCTCTTTCTTACAAACTTATGGGAGAGATGAGCTAGAAGAACTTGAGAGAGAGAGAGAGAGCCTAAGGGTGGCCACACCTGGAGAGTAGGCAGAGGTGTAGAGATTAGAGGGAGAGTAGGACCATAGTTATAAACTTTTCATGGGTTATGGTTTCTTTAGGGTTAGCCATTTTTATACAAATTGATTCCAAATCATTGATCTAGGAGATCTAGGGGATGAGAGATATGAGATATTCATTATTTAGATCAGCTATCATGATTTAAAAGAAAATGATAAAACTTTATCCTCCAGCTTCCTAAACCTAATCTCATCAAGTATTGAAATATAGAAAATGATCTCATATTTTTTTATCTTAATAAAATTTTTTATTTATACGTTCTTTGAATACTCCAAGTTCTCAAATCACAAAAACCTTCCATAACATTATCATATGATTGAATGCCTAACGTGGCTTTAATCCAATTTAAAAAGTGCAAACCAATTTGGATGGGGCGTGCCACCCTAAGTGGCCTCATGTGGGCCCCACCCAATTTCTCCATGTAATTAATTTCATGGTGGGGCCATAGCTCATGGTGGGCCTTTCATCTATTTAGTGAGTTATAGAATCAATAAATGATTTTTAGAAATTTTGAAAATTACTTTTATTTCTCTTTGAATATTTAAATACTGAAAATTGAATATATCTCATTTTATAAATCCATTTTGTAAAAATGAAATATCCAAAAACTCAAAAAAATTTAAATAATCAATCTTAAAATTATTTAACATCCAAATAATTAAAACCAAATAATTTTATTAGAAATCGGATCCAACAAGGTCTAGAAATTATAATATCGCTTAAATATTTCATCTTCTACTGTAGACTATAATCTACACTTGTTTTTTTAAAGTAACCTAGCAGTTCCCATGACTCATAGACCACTGCAGGGGTTCATGATTGAGCCACAAAAATAAGCCAATAAGCAATGGGATACAATCACAGTTTATAAACTACAGGTTCTCCCCTAAAGATGATTTCAATGCCACACGTATCTGATACAATTAAAGCTCTATAGTGCATAGGGGTAATCTCTCGGACATGTACAGGCTTCACTACCAAAGGTGATTCGCTTTCTCGATACGGCTATCATATGTACATGTCGTGTGATGGTTGAGTGATGAGGCTTTAGCTCTCGTCTCTAGAGGCCAACCATCACACTCAAAGGTCACATAGTCCCTTGGCTCACACACTTAGGCAACTCAAACCTCATCAAGGGATGACCCATAAAACCTTCATCAGTCCATGCTCAAGTAACATGGGTTTTCCAACTTGACTGACGTAACACATCAAGTCAAGTTTGAGTATTGAAAAATGACATTTGCCTATCATGATCCATAAAAGACGACACTTCTACTGATTTTATATTCCACTATATCAAATATTTGAATACAAACTTAAAAACTATGAGAAAGGTTTAGACCGATTTTTTTCCCATGGGCTTCAGATCGAATTTTAATGCTAAATCCAACCCAATCACGCCAGCTCAAGTGATAAAAGAACCTGGGGAAAAGATCATTAAAGGGTTTAAATTAGTTTGCAATATCAGTAAAGGGCTTAATAGATTTTGGTTATCACTATAAAATTTACGAGATTTATTTTTGTAATAAAAAAGTACCTTCTCAAAAACTTTGTTCAAACATTCTTAAACTTCCCATGCTAAGGATAGAGAATCATGAACAACTATGGGCTTGCTTATGTCACTCAAGCCGAATTATAAAAATAACCTCGATTTTAAGAGTCAAGAACATGGAACTACTAAATGACGAAAGGAAAAAATTATATAAAGTTGCAACCTTAAAATGTGGAATTAAATATGTATTCCAAAAATCCATCGGAAATGGTTATTTTAATGTTGAAAAACTCTCTAATTGATCATCTCAACATCAAGATATATTAGATCATCTCGACATCAAGATGTATGAATATGGAAAAAAATATTTTAAGTCCCAAAAATAATGTATTTTGCAACATATTATCTAGACCGTTCATTTTGAAAATTTTTATATGTCTATAAATCTACTTGATTTTAACCATTTTAGAAGTGTAAATTTTATAATTACATGTGAAAATAGATTCTCAGATAATCCTAAGAATTTTTAACTCCAAAATTATATATTGTGATAAAATTCGAAGGTGCACCTTAATTGAATTGTTTAAAGTGGTAACCTTATAGAAACCACACCCATGATAAAAATACCACAAGTTGTATATTGCTAACTTTGAGCAACTAGGGAGATTTTGGTTATTTGGCCGTTCTATTTTCTTAGTTACGAACAACGAGGAGCATTTTTGCAATTTGGCTTAGAGGCACTTAAGTGGGCTAAATTATGGAAATGCCCTTAATTGTTTAGGTCCTCAAAACAAGGGCAATTTTATAAGGGCGTGGTTTCTATAAGATTGCAATTTTAAACAATCCAATTAAGTCGCATTTTTAAATTTTATTATTACTTGTAATTTTGGTGTAAAAAATTCTTAGGATTATATCAAGATTTATTTTCCAATCTAATTATAAAATTTTAAACTTCAAAAATGATAAAAATCAAGTAGATCTATAAACATATGAAAATATTGAAAATAGACTATGTAAATAATGTATTGCAAGATGTACTATTTATGGGACTCAAAATCTTCTTTTTATATTCATACATCTCGTTGTCGAGATGATCAATTAGAGGGTTTTTCAACATTAAAACAATCATTTTTGATGGATTTTTTGAGATGCATTTGTGATTCTACATTTTAAGGTTGCAACCTTATATAAATTTTTTCCATTTTATAATTTTTTAACAAAGTCTTTGAGGATTTACTTTTATAAGAAAAATCTAGAAAATAAATGTTGCAGTGGTAAAGGAGATATTTTGAGCCCTTCAAGATTTTGTAAGATAATTTAAACCCTTTAAACCTTACTTATATTTTTCCAAGACCAATTTGTGAAGAGAATATAGCACGGCAGTTTGTATGATTGACTTACAGACACCAATTCTAACTTCAAAGATTTGCCATCCAAACTTTTTTTTGGGCAAGTAGCAACCATATATTTGATAAACAAAATTTACAACCCTTGCCAATGGTCGGAAATATTATATCCAAATATTGACTTTAGGCATATTGTGGGAAACATTGATGGGGAAAAATAGAAGAAATTTTGAAGGAAATAGCTTGGATATAGAAAAAGAAAATGGTTTGATAGGGATGCGGCCTAATCAAAATAAGTAAAGCATATCTCACAACTCATTGAAAATTACAATTCAAATATTGAAAAACCTTTATATTAGTCATCTCGGCATGAACATTATGGTTATGAAAAAAAATAGGATTTTAAGCTCTAAAAATAATGTATATTGTAACAAATTATGTAGACCGTTTATTTCACCCTAAAAACAAGTGTTCAGAGATCCACAAGTTCTATTTTTTGAGTTACAAATCTTATTGTCGGTGTTGGAAATTGATTCCAGATTCATCATGGAGATTTTCATTACCAAAAATGACTTACTGAGAGACTAAAATAGTATACTTTTATTAAATTATTTAGGGCATGTAGGAATCACCACAGCAGATGACACGCTCACATCTGATGATAAGTAAAGTTAAGATTAGATTAAAAAAAAATAAAACTCCAATTGGATTACAACTCTTGGTTATATCGATAAGTTTTGAGATGTATGTAACTTTTATGGGATTCATATCCGGTAAAGAATTCATGGCTTTGTATATAGGACGAGGTTTATGTGAGTCCATGTAAAAATGAATCACCTCTTAAAAATCTATTTTTGAGATGGATTTTTTAACCTAATATTTAAGGACATGTAATCTCTAACATGGAGATCATGAACATGAATAAATAAACAAATTTTAAAAATTAAAAATAAGAATTCTAGTAAGAAAACATTTGGAGAGTTAGTTTCAATTATTTTTAAATGGACCACCTATTTGCGTCCATCTTTAACATGGATGCTTTATACCTCGAGGACTGCAAATGTAGAAATGCGGTCTCCACCACATGAAACAATTTTCTTATATATATGGAATGAGAGAGAAAAGAATTTGTGTGCCCTATTTTGTACACCATATATGTAAAATAGCTTCCTAGAAAAAGAAACATTCTCAAAAATGTCTTTTGCGTCATGAAAGGCTGAGTGTTTGTAGAGAAGCACTTCCTATAATATTTTAGCTCTGGAATAGAGATTGATGAATGACATCAGTCGGAAGAGCAGGCTTAAAAGAATTGCTCTAATGGGTTTGTTAAGGGTTAGAGAGAGCCCATGAATCCTTACAATTACAATGAACTTGTTGAAGGCGACCTCTAAACACCATTGATTAGTATACAGCAAAGCAAATGACGCCATGGAATATGGTCTCGAAATTAATCAAGATTCATGAACTCTGTGCATGTAGATCAGTGACTTTGGCTCATATCTGCCGAGACAACGAGGCGGATCGTTGGAGTACATGAGCTGGTACTTGCTTCATAGATCCTGAATGAAACGGTTTATTTAGTTTGCTGCGTTTTATTAGCGGCTGGAATTTTTGTAATCTTGATGATCGAGTCACATGACTAGGGCTGGCAACCAACTAGACCTTCCCTATAGGGCTGGCTTGGACCCGGATCAGATCGAATGGGCCCCATAGATGGCCGGGCCATAGCAGCTCTAATAGCTTTCTTTCAGAAAAAGAAAAAAAAAATAGAAACTCCATATCGGGCCGGACAAGCTATGGCTTTGGCCGACGCCCTATCCGCACCTAAGCCATATTATGTGGATCAAGCTTCAAGATTGGGTTGGGCCCCTAGGCCAATTCCCAACCCAACAAAAGACTACTGTTCTGTCCCCACGAAAAAGACTATTTCACCTTTCTTAAGCAGGATTGTATACTACAAGATTATTTATTTTTGTTAAAAAAGCGATTACAATTATTTTTAGCCATTAGACGTGAAATTCAATAGATGAAAGTGTATCACAACATTTAAAAAAATTTATTTTAGACTTTGTGTCCAAACAATGATACGCCATCACCCACCCGATTTCAAATATAACGGTCAACAATGATTGGGACCTCCTGATAGCAAAAAGTAAGTGATCTCCTTATATACATTTTCTCTGGAAGCCTACTTTACATCTTTATCATACTAATCATGCATAAAACTTCATAAGAAAGAGAGATAGGGGAGAGATGACAAGAGTCGAGACTAATATACATTGTCCACCACCCCAATGTCTTCCTCAATGGACTTGTGTCTCCTACTACCCCTTATCCCAAGAAAATAAACTGATGGGCTTTTAGGGTGCAAAGGAGCAGCATCAAACTCAGGGCCCATGATTTTCTTACCAGTCCCCCCAGGACTACATTGCAACAGTATGTTCACAGCCTCTTTCATGGATGGCCTCTGAGATGGAGAATGGATGGCACACATGAGCCCTAACCTCAGCACCAAGCCCATGTCCTCTGCAAATCTGGGCTCACATATTGCTTTATCCAAGACTCCATATATTGACTTGTCATTTTGAATTTGAGTTAGAGTCCAGTCCACAAGGCTACTGTGGCCATCACATTTGTTGGCTGAGCGGCCGGTCACTAGCTCTAAGAGGACCACGCCAAAGCTGTAGACGTCGCTCTTCTCAGTCACCTTCATTGTGTATGCATACTCTGGGGTATTCAAACAAAATGCTCTCAATTTTAGTGACAAGTAAGATTAACATGCATAATGCTGAATTTCTCCTCTCTTTTTCTTTTTGGGATGGAATGGCTAGACCAGCCTTGGTCCCAACATGGCCGGCCCCGAGCTTGGCGTACTCTGGAGGGCTTGGCCCAGTCCAGCCAGCCCTGACAAATACAAAGAAGAAAAAAGCAAAAAAAAAATATATATATATTTTGATAGGACTGCAGTCCTATCAAAATAAATAAAATATCAACTTGAAACTCACAAATAATTGCAGCTCTACAATAAAAAAATATTCAAATCGATCATCTTGGCTATGAACATTATGGTTGTAAAAATTAATTAGGATTTCAAAACCTAAAAATAGGGTATTTTATAACACATTATCTAAACCCCCATTTTGTCCTAAGAATAAGTGTCATGGATCCATAAGATCTATACCATTTTTTGAGATTCGACTTTCATAGTCCATCTAAGAAATTATTTTTGGAGCTAGAGATTCTTGATATCCAAAGTACTTTCCATATCAAGATTTGGGGTGACGGTTTACTTTGTTTTCATAAAACCCAGGCCCCAATCCAAATTGGCTTGTGTCTATGTTTTAGAAAAATCGGGTTTTGGACCCCCAACCCATTGCACCATTCGAATCTGTCGAATTGGTAAAAAATTCGATAAAAAATAATAATAGTAGAATAAGAACGTAGCATCAGGGGAGTAGGAACCCAAACCCCGGCTTGCCCAATCTAAATCTAGATCGGTGATTCCTGCTTTAGATTGCCAAGTTTTAAAACCTGGGATTAGGCCTTCCTCTCTTGGTGCGTACCCTTTTTTCAATTGACTCTGTGGACAACTACATAACTTACTCTAAACCATCCAATTTGATATTTAATAAATGGAAACCATCGTGACCACCGTATAAAAGATAAATGGTTTATTTGTAATCAATCCTAAATATAAAAACCTCTCTCTCCCTCTTACTCTCTCAGTCTCCCTCTCCTCTTTCTCTCTCTACACTTAAACTACACTTAAATAGTGAAAGGTCCATATAAACATCTCTTTCTCTCTCTCTCTCTTTAAATAGCAAAATGTAAATATAAAACAGGCTGCGGTTTGTACAGTGAAAGGTACATATAAACATCTCTTTCTCTCTCTCACTTTAAATAGCTAAATGTAAATATAAAACAGGCTGCGGTTTGTATAGAGCCTAGGCTCTAAACAATTAAATTAAGATTAATAGTATCAAAAAACATAGTTTTATTAGTGGAAATCTTTGTGATAGCCTTAAAACATATTTTTATCTTTATTTATAAAGTTTAAAGCTTCAAAAATAATGTGGATCGATATATTTAAGAAAACTTGAAAATTGATGGTTCAAATATGCGTTACAAAATACACTATTTTTTAAACAGGAATTCTAGTTTCTCGTGTTTATGCATATTGATGTCGATACGATCGATTTGAAGATATTTGAACATAAAAAACAAATATTTTTAGGTAGGCTCAAATTTGATTATTGACAGCCTCGGCACCATAAAAACCTCTCTCTACTCTTAAATAGCTAAATAAATGTGAATATAAACATATATCTCTCTGGATTGTAGAGCAGAATGAGAAATCTTACCCGGAGCGATGTAGCCATAGGATCCTGCAACAGCTGACATCGGCACTCCCTGCCCCAACTTATCCACTGTTTCCGCCACCCCAAAATCCCCAATTTTTGCCCTAAACTCCTCATCCATCAGTATGTTACCGCACTTCACATCTCTGTGTATTATGGCGGGCGAGCAACCATGGTGCATGTAGCATAGTCCCTGTGCTACATCAATGGCGATCTGATGCCTCAGGGGCCACGCCATTAAAGCACCTTGGCCACCATGGAGACAGTCCTCTAAGCTCCCTCTCTCCATGAACTCGTAAACCAGAAGCTCTGATTCCTCGCCTGAAATCGTGCACAACAGCTTCAGTATGTTCGAATGCCGGATTTTCCCCAAAATCTGAGCTTCTCCATGGAAATCCTTCTCGTTCTCTGGATTTCTCTTCTCCGATTTGCTTATCTTTTTCACTGCAACTACTTCCTCTCTGATGGCTACTCGGAAAACTTTTCCGGTTCCTCCCCTGGCAATCACGTTGTTTTCAGTGAGTTGTTGAAGGATCTCAGACTCTGAAAACCCCAGCTTCTGAAACGAGGTCACCTGCCAGTTCCCTGGATCTTCTCCTGAAAATATTTTCCGGCGATGAAATAGGGTCGCTATTGTGAAGGCAAGCATGACCATGGAGAATATTCCCGTGACTGTCAAGATTGCCACCAAATATCCCGGCAATCCATCGCCTGAATCTCTGGTGCGTTTTTCACAAGGATGAACGATTACACCACATAGAGCGGGGTTTCCTAAGAAGCTCAGATCAAAAGCAGGGCTATCAAAAGAATGAGGGATTTTTCCAGCGAGATTGTTGCCAGATAGGTTCAGGAAACTTAGCCGGAGCTCACCTATTTCCGGCGAAATCTCGCCGGAAAATTTGTTATTGGTTAGGTCAAGACTGTTTAGTGAAGGTAAAGACCCGAGGGATTTTGGAATGGTTCCTTCGAGCTCGTTATAGCTCATATCCAAACGAGCCAGAGACTCCCAAGACTCAATTTTGGCTGGAAGTTCACCGGAAAGTTTATTTCGGTCAAGTAAAAGGGTTTCCAGCTTTCTCAAAGCTGTGATTTCAGCCGGAAGCTGACCGGAAAATTGGTTGTTGCTCCCTTTGAAAACAGTTAGATTAACTGAGCTCGAAATGCCAGAAGGGATCTTACCAGTGAAGCGATTGTTTTGAACCTCTAATCTGGTTAGTCTCTTGGCTAAAATGGCTGGAATCTGACCGGAAAATGAGTTATTTCCCAGCATCATAACCTCCATGAACTCCAAACTCCAAATTTTGGCCGGAATTTCGCCGGAAAATTTGTTAAGGTGAACCTGCATACTTCTCAAATTTCTACAATTGCTCAGAGATTCAGGCAGAGCCCCTGAAAAAATATTCGAGAAAACCACTATGGCATCAAGATGGCCACTTGCACAGAGACTTTCAGGCAAATTACCAGAAAGCGAGTTCTCTGAAACCTCAAGATTATAAAGAGGGCTATCTTTTCCAAGATCAGGAGGCAAAACACCAGTTAATTTGTTCTTGAAAAGCTTCACATCGTATAAAGATGGAATTTGAGCAAGCCCTAAAGGAATTTCACCCGTTAATTTGTTTCGATACAACGCAAAATTTGTCAAATTCTTCAAGTTCCCAATATCTTCTGGTATAGTTCCGCTGAGTTGATTAATGGAGAGATCCATGTTTATCAATCCCAAAGCTTGAATGGGCCTTGGTATAATCCCTGTCAAATTGTTATAAGAAAGATACAGAAACTCAAGCTTCTTCAAGCTCATCAAGCTGCGAGGAATTTTGCCACTGAGTCGATTGTTGCAGAGATCCAATTGCCTGAGCTCAGTCAAATTTCCATAGAAATCAGGCATTTCTCCAACCAAATTATTTTCTTTCATCCAAAGATAAGTCAATTTTTTCAGGCGCCCAATTTCCGGCAAGATCTTTGCCGGAGGGAATGGATTATAGGCCAAAAGTAGCTCTGAAAGGTTCAACAAATTCCCAATTTCAGGCGAAATCGAGCCATTAAACTGGTTAGCGTGAAGATACAAGTTTTCTAGTCCAGAAATACGGCTAATTCCATCGGGTATATCTCCAGAGAAGTTATTCGCCGACAAATTTAGCTGTTTAAGCTTGGATATGCGAAAAATTTCAGATGGAATTGGACCAACAAAATAGTTTTGGGACAGGTCAAGGAATTCAAGGCGAAAACAGTTGAACAAAACTTCAGGAAATTCACTTGTAATACAATTGTAAGAAACATCAAGGTGGGTAAGGTTCTTTAGGTCACAGATTGAATCTGGGATTTTTTCAGTGATGTTTAGATTGGAGAGAGAGATTCCTGTGATTGAATTTGAATCACAGGTGATTCCAAACCAGTTACAGTGATGGCCACTGGTTGAGTTCCATGAAAGGAGTGGAGGGGGGTTTCCCCACTGTTGTTTGATCTTGAGGAGGACTTGGTCTTCTTGACAGTGGCCATGGAAGAAGGTTAGAGAGAGAAGGAGAGAAAAAAGGGTTAGAGAGAGACAGTTATGAGAGAGAGTTAGAGAGAGAGAGCTTGGGTTTCTCGAGTCCATGTTCGTATGTGGAATTGCCGGATTTGCAGTCTCTTGTTGGACTGAATATATAGATAGGCATATTAGCAAAGGTTTAAAATTATTGGACGGTCCTGATTAGATTCTTTTTAACGTGAACTCCATTCTGTGCCGTGGGTTTTTCTTGAAGCTCTTTCCCGTTGAATTTGGGCTGGAACGATCTAGTGGAAGAAAATGTACGGTTGAGATTTTGGGTGTCGAGAGGTGTAGCATGGTAATTTTTGCATTGAAACTCGGGGGGGACCTACTTAGCTCCATTTGGGGTCATCTTGACCGTTCAATTGTTCTAGGCTCTTTTCTTGATAGTATCGTTTTAAAAGGTTCAATAATGCCGGTGATAGAACTATTGATCACCATAGTAAACTGCAACCTTTCATAGTAGATAGTGTAGTTCCTTATGAGATTCGACTAATTGAATCCTTACCATACACATTGTCACGAAAGAATAGTGGATGCGACTTTTAAGTTAATACACTAGATATAATTGACACTCATAAGTTGATATACTAGATATATGTGACACTCATAGCCACTTGTACTAGTGCCAGTAGGAGAACGCTTCCCAACTCCTGTAAGTGACCGTCAGTTGTCTATTTTTATCACAATTTAAATTTTATCTTACGTTATCTGATAGTATTTTTTTTTTTTTTTTACAAATAAAAATTATTTAAAATTTGAAACGTGTGTACATCCTAATGAGGTGCACTTAATAAAATATATGAAACAATAATTTACAATATATAAACGGACTGCAATACTTCCAAAAATTTCCAGAGGTATTTTGATCGTATTATATAATGAGAATTATTTTTTTCATATTTTTATTAGAATTGCTTTACGAAGATGCGCACACGATTCAAAATTTAGATCATTTCGATTAGTAAAAAAAAAAATTAAAAATTAAAACATTACCGGACAACTGTAACCGTACGATGAAGTTTACATGAAAATGAAGGTAGGTAAAATCACTATTTATTTTTTTCTTTAGGCATTTTGTAGTAGCTTCGAATGCTAATATACATGTAACACTAATGAATACTTTTGAATTTTATCTTTTTTATGGTAAAGTTGATACTCTCTAATGTAATTCGTACTTATCTCCTCCCTTTTCCTTTCGAATGTATTGGAATTTGAAAAAATACTATTTGCAATTGGGGTGAGAAATTCATGATTACTTTTGTCCATTGAATTTGAAATCAGGTATCTCAGAGTGTATTGTTCAAACATGATGTTTTAAATAAATTTTTTCAAACTTTGTAACATACCCCAAACTGTCTAATTTGATATGGACAACTTAAAAGTAATTATAACCTCTTTATACATAATTAATTTTTTGGAAATGTACCTAAGAGGTGAGCTATTTTACTCATATCTGATCAACATTTGTAATAATTGAAAATAGATAAAATATTATTTTCATAAATTATGTTTATTTTAATGATTTTCTTTTCATCTCCTTATTATAATAATCATTATGTTTTTTTTTTAATTATTTGAGATCGGCTGCACAATCTAAATTTATCATTAAAAATAAATAAAAATAAGAAATCTAAATATAGTATTTACATAACCAACCAATTTTATTAGAAAATGGGTAATCTTTTTAACATCTAATCTTTTTATTGACTTATTCTCACCCAAAAGAATCAATCAGATTGTTAGCTTGCATTAGTGATTCACCAATCTACACCAGTTTCTTAGACCACCAGCTCACCGTAACAGCCCACGTTGTAAAGGAAAATGGTTTGATAGGGGCTGCAACCATATCAAAATGAATAAATCATCACCTTATTACTCTTTGAAAACTAAAATTCAAGCATTGAAAAACCTTTGCATCAATCATTTAGGTTTAAATATTATAGTTGTAAAAAAAATTAAGATTTTCAGCTCTATAAATAGTATATATTGTTATAAGTTGTTTAAACAATCTATATTCTCTTAAAAATAAGCGTTTACAAATCCACAAAGACCTAGTTTTTTAGTTCAAATCTTATTATAAGTATTTAAAAGTGATTTTAAAGTATCATGGGGAATTCCATTGTCGAATTTGCTTTTCAAGCCTAGCTTGGATAACTTTTAACTCGAGTTAACTTTTTGAGCACACAACTTGAGTTTGCGGCAACCTAGGGTTTAGAAAAGCCAAAAGAAGCTTCCATGAGCTGTATCGGCCGTCCATCACGACCAATTATTAAATAATCAAGTCAACAAAGAGCACTCGTGACTTTGACTTTAGTCTGCCTTTTTTACCGCAATAATTGGCATATTGACCAACACGTGTGGCGCACATTTGAGTAGGCAGCGGACGGTTCAGATTTCACATGAACTTTCTCTTTGAACTATTGTGAACCGTTCGATTGTAGTGGGCTCTTCTTGATTGCACGTGTGACATGAGAAGTGGAAAAGATCGCAATGGAAGGCGAAAAATGCACAAAAGCCAATTTGCTAACCCCACCAATTGATACAATGATTATTAAAGCCATGAAAATGACATTTTCCAACCCTGTGAACATTGGAATAAGGCACAGTGACTCACTTCATAATTCTTCATATTTCATTTAAGAATATTTGTTTCATGCTGGCTGGACCGCATTTCTACATTTGCGGTCCAGAAAGTGAAAATCGTCCATCTCAAGATCAATGCAACTAGATGTTCCATTTAAAAAACAATGGAAATTAACAACTCAAATGTTTTCTTACTAGAATTATAATTTATAATTCTTAAAATTTATTTATTTTTTCATATTCATGATCTCCATATTAGATATTACATATCCGTGAAAATAATGTCTTAAAATCCATCTCAAAATTAGATGTATTAACATCTGATTTTCATGCGAATGAAACTTATAAAAAAAACAAAAATAATTAACGAAATTTGTTTGTGGCCTCGATTAGGCCCATATTTAATCTAAAACATAGTAAAATCCTTATGCATCCTTTCTGCTTGATCTGAATGTTGTACCGTCCCTTATTCAAAGCTCACATACGTAAAGTATCTACTATTGTATCCATTATTAAAATTAGGAAAACTGAACAAAATACTCATAAGAGATCAACTATTTAACTATTTAATAGTTTTACGCATATTTTTTTGTTTGATTTCAAAAATAACATGACAATGAGTTGGAACAGGGAAAAAGAGTAATTTGTTAAATTATTGAACACACGGGTGCATTTTGATAAAAGGTGTGGTTTCCATACGGTTGCAGCCGTAAACAATCCCACTACAATGCACTTACAAATTTTATCATAATATATAATTTTGATGTAAAATGTTATTGAGATTATCTCGAAATCTAATTTTATATATAAGTATAAAATTTAAAATTTAAAAAATTGTTAAAATCAAGTCAATCTATAAACATATGAAAATCTTGTTGTGAGATGCATTATTTTTTAGTTTCAAAATCTTTTTAATTTTCATAGTCATACATTTCAATGTCGAGATGATCAATCACAGGGTTTTTCAACTTTAAAACAATTTTTTCTGATAGATTTTGAGGTGCATCCGTAGTTCTACTTTATAAGGTTGCAACCTTGTACAAACTTTTTCCTTTGATAAAATATATTAAAATTAGGTAGAACAGCACGAGTAAGTATGTTGAGGTAGACTACTTTTATCAAGAGGTGGATAAGCTTCAATGAATGACTGAAGTTGAACCAAGCCAGTTGCAAGCGGTTCACTGCCCTCATCGAGTGAAATTATTGTGGTGCGCCATTGGCATTGGAGAAAACTTAATTCAAAAATGAAAAGTCAGTTAGTTGTGCTGATTATCATTATATGTTTTGAGTCACTCAGTTATCAGCTTTTGCTTTGGGTGGGTTAGTCAAGAACTTGGAATTCAAGCCCACTGTTTATCTTTGAGTATTTTTAACTCTCAGCTTTTGCCATGGGTGGGTTGGTTAGGAACTTGGAATTCAAGCCCAGCGGCACACTAAACGAAGAGGCTTAATCTCTCTCTCTCTTGGAGTCTGCAAGCATGTGAATGTTACGACGGATTGTTATTTTAAAATAATATCATTTAAAAAGCATAATTTTTTATTACTTTCGGAAAGTGAATTAGGTACGAACCTCAAATTTTAGATAAAACACAAAATACTCTGTTTATAAGGAGAAATTACAAAGAAGGTCGGTCAACTCATTTTTTGTATTTTTCAAACTTGCCCTTCGATCAACCCGAATTTTGATTTTTTTTTTTTAGCTTTTTCGTTAATAGGACAACACCCCAAGATTGAAGGCACAAAAATTCAAAATTTCGCTTGGCCGATGGGCAATTTTGGAAAAAAAAAAAATATGGGTTAGCCAACATTTTTTTTTTTAAAATTACCCTACAATCTGGGGATAGAGTCCTTGGTCCGAATTTTAATTTTAATTGTTTTTTTAGTTTTTTCGTTAACATGGCAGTTCCCGACTAATGATAAACTAAGAAACAAATTAAAATATCAAAGAACAGTTTTGGAAAAAAATAAAAAAAAATGAAATTCTAAGGAACAATTTTGTAATTTCTACCTATAAATGGAATCTTTTGTAGTTTAGAAGAAAAAAAAACGTAAATCCCTCTCCAAATTTTTTTGTATGCTGTGAAATCTGTTTATGTCAATAAAATTTCATATTATTGTAATAATAATAATAATAATAAAACTCATACAAAACATGCAATACATGCATACACGAATGCATAGTGACAAGGGCGCGGCGCGCTAAAGCACACTTGGTGTGTTAAGAGAAAAGGCCGTGCACAGGGGCCGTTATCTTTCTTTTCTAGTGCAACCCATGTCACTGATCCAGTAGCATCACAACGCCATTTGGGAGTAGCTTGTGACCCATTCTGACAATGTAAACCGGAACCCGGCGCGATGCAACATGATGCAGCGCAATGCGCAGCTGTGCGAGTGTCTCGCCGCACGACGTAACCAAGTGCCACTGAACATCGATTTAAGTTTGAACTGTTGCCACTGTTGATGATCCAATTATATAAACTATAATAACTGATTAATGGTCTATGAATGTTAAACAGAAGTCAAATGGTATGCTTATTCAAAAATGGCGTAACATGAACAGTCACAGGGCTTCATATGAACAATTGCAACCTATATTTGGGAAATTTAGGTGTGTCTCAATTTGATTGTTTAGAGCCT
>NW_006499905.1:2179688-2190701 GCF_000471905.2 Amborella trichopoda | reverse complement strand
ATATATTGAAAAAAGCTGGCATAGGTCCACTAGCTCACACCTGCATATAAGCTACACCTGCATGTAAGCTAAACAACCTAGATTCAATCTGGGATAATCTAACAGCCATGACTCTATTTTGTATTTTAATTTTAATTTTTTTTACACATTTAAATTACTTGAAATTTAGGGCATGTGTTATCAAAAAATAAAAAAATTAAATAAAAATATCAAAAAAATAATTTATAAGAAATAAATTGATCAAACTACACCCATAATTTTATAAGGGTATTTTGATCGATATATTTATTATGGATTATTTTTTAATATTTGTATTAGGTGCGTCTTGATGAGAAGAATAGACGTTTAAAATTTCATGTGATTTAGATTTATAGAAAAACAATTAAAATTAAAATACGAAATGAAGTCGTAATAGTTAGATAAGTCATATTGGATACAGGCTGTTTGGCTCATATGTAGCGTGAGCTAGTAGGCCTACTCCAACTTTCTTTATGATTTAAGTTATTTTATTTACGAGATTGGACTTATGAGGTTTATTGGCATTAGAAGTAGAGCGTCTACCTATATAAGGGCACGTGAGGCTCTATGGAGAGAGAGAGAGTTGGGGTGAGAATTTATTTGGTTTGCCTTTGAAACTTGAATTTCTGACACTATCTTGATCTGGTATGGATTTGACAGGTCAAATTCAGATCAAAAGTTTGGATCTGAATAGTAATTTAGATAGGATCTGGAACAGGTGGATCCTATTCAGATTTGACCCAGTTATTAAAATATTATATATTATTTTATATAACCATATATGTTATATAGTATTTTTTTTGTTATATATTATTTTGTAGAGGTGTGGTTTATATAAAGTTGCAACCTTAAACAATCCAATTAAGGCACACCTCTAAATTTCATCATAGATGTAATTTTGAAATAAAAAATTCTTAGGATGACTTGAGAATTTATTTTCATCTCTAACAATAAAATTTTAAACTCTAAAAATGGTTTAAATCATGTAGATCTATAAACACATAAAAATCTTGAAAATGGACGATCCAGATAATGTGTTACAAGATACATTATTTTGCGGACTCAAATCTTTTCTTCTTTTCATATTCATACATCTTGACGCCAAGATAATCAATTAAAGGGTTTTTCAACATCCAAACAACCTTTTATGATGGCTTTTTTTGAGGTGCACTTTTAATTCTACATTTTAAAGTTGCAAACTTATATAAACTTTTTTTATTTTTTTAGATATAAAATAATATATAAAATAAGTTTTTGGATCCGACAAGGTCCGGATTCTAATTCAAATCCCATGTATACTTCTCAAATCGGATAGAGATCCAAATATTATGGATCTAATCCGTTCCAAATCCAAATCCAAATCAAAATCAAAGTCAAAGTCTCATGTATAATTTTCAAACCCGAATCCCAATAGATCCAGACACGATCCAACCCATTTTCAAACCTGGGGGAGTGAGGGGGAGAGAGGGCATCCGGTCCTAGGTAGAGAGAAGGTAGAGGGAGAGAGGAAGCGTCACATGACGTCCATAGAGAAAATAGAGCCTAGAGACGAGGTCCCTCATTTTTGTAGTCAATATTTCTTCATTACTAAAAAGGAAATTTTCTCTATCCAGATTTGTTATTTTGGTGTTCTTAATATTTCTTCATTATTAAAGATAATTGCTTTCTTTCTTCAGAATTTGGTATGTTTTGTTACTCTATATTTCTCCATTACTAAAAACGAAATATTTCTCTCATTTGTGATGTTTTGGTTTAGGGTAAGTGTTCCATGAGTTAGCGGTAGCAAGAGCCCGCGGACTTAACAACATGGATCTTGTGTAAAGTGTATAGTCCATAAATAACATATGGACGGTGCACAAAAAAAGTATATATATATTTTAAAATGGTTTATTTTTCTCTACATATACATTAACCATCTTGGCCTAGATGATGAACGTACAAAAACATTACATAAAAAATCCATCTTTGAAATGAATTTTCGAGGGGAGCTGGATATGTATGTACATATGAGTCGGCTCTCATAGAAACCCCATCCTTTGGTTTATTCCGAATGCCTATTTTCATTTGTGTTTCTGATTATGCGCGAGTATTGAGGAAAATAGTTTGATAAAAATAAATAAAGCCTCACCTCATAACTCATAGGAAATTGCAATTCAAGCATTGGAAAACTTTTATATTAATCATTTCGGCTTGAACATTATGGTTGTAAAAAGAAATTAGAATTTCAATACTAAAAAATAGTGTATATTGTAACAAATTATCTAGACCGTCTATTTCACCCTAAAAATAAAGCTATGCATGATCTACACCATTCTTTGAGTTTCAAATTTTATTGTTGGCAGTGAAAATTGATTTTAGAGCCATTATGGAGATTTCCGTTGCCGAAAGTACTTTCCGGACGAAGATATGAAGAGAGGCTTTATTTTGTTTTTATAAAGCCTAGGCCTTATAAAAACTTCATCCTGAGTATTTATAATGTCGTGAATGTCCGTGATGAGACTCAATATTTCATACTTAATACCCTTTTCAAACACTCAAATTGGAGTATGTACTCAACTATTCACTAGCCCTAATATTAAAGAGGGCCTTCTTGTAATGGATTCATTAAGCTACAATTAATTTCTAAGGATGCTACATTTGGTGGTGAATGGTGGGCTAGGTGATAGAGCTATATATGAGTCAGCTCGACCCCAACTTAGACCTGAACAAGACAGGACCAGGTACAATGCTCAAAGCTGGGTGTGGTGGATCTGCCGGGTTCACCATTCACATATGCGCATACGCACATACACACATAAACCCGGGCTTAGACCCGATCAATTCTAGGTTTTCTGGACTTGGAATATTCTTGTCAGATCCGAATCCAATCTGGCCAAAGCGAACATGTAACTCCGTTCAGGTCAAATCACTAGGTCACTAGGTAATGGGAGCTTGCTATCGATTGGCGCTCCAATCTTAATCCCCTCGTGCCAAAATATGTGTCTTTTGCAATAAAAATGATAATGTTTGGAGAAGTTTTAATCAGAAATTTTTAAAGATCATTTTTATCTAACCTTGTAGATAATTTATACAAAAATTAATTTTGAGTTCTCAAAATCAAGATCTAATTATCAATCCTCCCCAACTAAAGACTTCATGTGAACAGTTTTAGCTTCTAATGAAGTCAATTAGGTGGGTTAAAACTTTCTCAATTGTCATATGTAGTTGCCCTATTTGGACCCTAAATTAATGGGTGCAAGTTCACTGTCATACTGATCTAGGTTTTCATTCTCCATTGTTCTACCCAAAAAAATATAAATCTCATGTTCAATCCTCTGTAGTTTAGAAATATTACATACTTGGATTTTTTGATAAAACCAATGTACTCTCTGATAACTCTCAACTTATATACACATGACCATTCATTCTACAAGAGAGCAAGAAGAAGTACAAATCAAGCAATTCTTCAATTCATGGATCAGCCACACTGGGGAACAGATCATATCATAAAGGATACATTTGGCATACGGATGCATCCGTAGCTGTAGAGGTAAGGTGCGCCTTCAAATTTTATTATGGTATGTAATTTTGGTGTAAAATGTTCTTAGGATTGTCTCAAAATCTATTTTATATCTACTTATAAAATTTTAAATTTAAAAAATGGTTAAAATCCAGTAGATCTATAAACATATGAACATCTTGAAAATGGACGGTGTAGATAATATGTTGTAAAATGCACTATTTCTGTGGCTTAAAATATTTTTATTTTTCATGGTCATACATCTCGATGTCAAGATGATCAATCAAACGGTTTTTCAACATTAAAAATAACTTTTCCGATGGATTTTTGAGGTGCATCCGTAGTTCTACATTAAAAGGTTGTATCCTTATATAAACTTTTTCCTATCATAAATGTCACAAATAATTAAGAAAATTTTAAATAATACAAAGAGCAGAGGGTCGATTCATGGACTACGCATGAGAATGAGACATCTGAAAAATGGACTATGGCTATTAGAAGGTAGAAGGAGAGAGATATTCTTTGCTTCATTTGCTTTAGGGAAATTCACGTATGGATCGAGTTTGTTTACCATTATAGATTATTTGCTGCATTTGCTTTAGGGAAATTTACGTATGGAATGACCAAAAAATAAGTTGTTGTTATTGTCAATAAGGACAGATACTCGATTTTTTTTTATCAAGTTTGCCTCGGTCCGATTTTTCAATGGTCTCGGCCCACTCTCTCCAATCTCGTTGCTATCGGGCCTCTCTCCCACTCTGTCTCAAAACCCTACTCTCATTACCCTACAGATGTGAAGAGAAGAGAAGAGGGAGAGGGAGAGGGCCGTTTGTTCCTTACTGTTATGGTGGGTGTAAAAACAAACAATGCACATTCTCTTCGTAACGATATTTCTACAAATTTTTATATCTCTGTTTCTCTTACGATATTTCTCCCTCTATCTCTTTGATCATGATGAGGCAATGGACCGTCTCTTCCTCTCACTAACCCAACCATGTGTCCATCTCTTTTTGAGTCCTCCATCCTCTCAACCATGTAATTACCAACCAGCAAGGTTCTCTCTTGTAAACATAAAACTGAAATGGGTAAAGGACCCAGTTCTTGACACAGTGGTCGCCATGGAGAAGGGCCTCAAAGCTGTGTGCGAGCTCAAAGACATGATTTGTAAGCACACGGATAGCTGCTTGCCCATCTACCGAGAGAGAGATAGTTTTGTTAGAATAGAATCTGTAACCTGGATATGGCCCTGGATTCCACTAGGAATCGACAAGAGAGGGAAAGGGAAGACGACATGAGAGGGAAAGGGAAAACGAGAAAGCCTTCGGATGATTGAAAAATTGGATTGGGGGTAAATTTGGTAAAAAACCATAAAGAATTTTTGCAGGTTCGTTATTTCAAATAATAAGAGACTATTTCGGCAATTCCGCACAACATTTAAAAAATCCGTACAAGACAAGGTGCCAAGTTCTCATAAGATAGAGAATACATATCAATACAGTACTCAAGTTGAGATTTGCTTTGAGCGTAAATTTTTCAATCCCATTTGAACATCATAATTTTTTTCTAGTTAATTGGGCTATACAAATTATGGTATGTCATTCTACTCTACTAAGTGTCATACTTTTGATGAGTCCATAAATCTTCATATATTTTCAAACTACTTCCAATCACATCTTTTTGAGTTTACCCCTTGTCTTTTTCAATCTTTCCACTCGAACTAACTTGCAGCTCCTAACAAACAGGTGCTTTATTGGGTCGGTGCCAGATATGTTTAACCCACCTAAGTCTACCATATCTCATCTTATCCCCTATTGGTACCGCACTTAAATTTTCTCGAGTAGCTTCATTTTAAATTATATCCTTTCTTATTTTGTCATTCATCTATCTCAACATCCTCATATCCGCTACATACATTTTATAGGTATATTGTTATTTGTCCGCCCAACATTTCGTCCCATAGAGCAAAGCTGCTTTAACAATTGTCCTATAGAACTTGCTCTTCAACTTTGTTGGTATGTGTCGATCATATAAATTTTTAGTTGTACATTTCTACTTTGTCCATCCAGTTCTAATTCTGTGTGCGACATCTTCTTCAATATCTAATTTTTATAGATTATCGACTTAAGATAGCGAAAATATGATCTTTAATATGGATGCTTTATACCGCAGGAGATATAGATGTAGAAATGTATCCCCTAACTCATGGAACCATTTTCCATAAAAAAAAAAAAAGCAGCTCATGTTGATGTCATTTGTCAATCCACATGTCACATAAAAGTATGGTGTAGCAATCCAAAATCAAAATTGATACCTTATAAGATATAAAGGCCGTAGGCTATCATTGAACATACAATAAGTGAGCCAATTTTTCTTCAATGGAATCCTGTGTCTTGTGATTCATAATCAAGATGGATGCTGTAATGATAGCATGGAAATATCAAGGATGGTTTTGATTCATTTATGACTTTAATTTGACCCTGTGCGAACTCGTTTACGAGTTCGATTGAATACGCATCCTTCAACCGGTTCATTAGATCCGCATACTTATGGTCATCACTATAATGGTAAAAATAAATTTCATTCTGGTGCGTCCCAAGATAAATTCACAAGGGTCGTCTCTGCTTTTTCCTATCTTTACTTGGGTTTTGTTGAGGGTTAGAGAGTGTTTTTAAATCCTTACAATTACAATCTACTTGTTGAAAGAGATTTATAAACATTACCATTAATTTCTATAATATGGAAGATAAAATAATGAAATAGTCACATGACTAGGGTTGGCAACTAGCCGGACCTTCTCTATCGGGCTGGCGTTATGTTGAAGAGGCTGAGGACATGGCCAGGTCAGAATGGGCCTGATAGCTTGCTTTTAAAATTTTTAAAAAAAGATTAAAAAAAAAAAAAGAAGAAGAGAAAACAAAAACAAAAAAGAAAGTTGAGACCATGTTCGACAATCTATGGCCTTAACCCAGACCTGGCCCGACCCGTCCCCACGGCCATATTTTGCAGATTAGGCCTTAGTTTTTCAAGACTTGGTGTGACAAGGCCTATTCCCAGCTTCATAAAAATACTAATTTACAATTCCCATGAAAAAGATCATGGAAAAAGTTTATATAAGGTTTCGAGCTCGAGATTCATAGACATGAAAAAACAAAAAATAAGATTTTTAGTTCTAAAAATAGTTTATCTTCTAACATATTATCTGGACGTATATTTTCTAAATTTTCAAGTTTTTTTGGATCTGCTTTATCGTGACCATTTGTAAAACTTTAAATTTCAGATCGCTTTGCGGTACCTAAACTTCATTTTCAGTATAGTTTGAGGTGCACATTAATTCAATAGTATAAGGATGATACGTTATACAAACATCACCCTTTCACCTTTCTTAAGCCAACCGTACATATTTCTCATGCTAATCATACATACAAGTTCTTGAGGGGGAGAGGTGACAAGACTACTATACATTCTCCTCCCCACCAATGTCTTCCTCAATGGGCCTCTGTCTCCTGCTCCCCCTTGTCCCAATAAAACAGCCCGATGGGCTTTTAGGGAACAAAGGAGCACCATCAAACTCAGGACCCATGATCTTCTTCTCAGTTCCCCCAGCACTACATTGCAACAGTATGCGCACAACCTCTTTCATCGATGGCCTCTGAGACGGAGAATGGACGGTGCACATGAGCCCTAACCTCAGCACCAAGCCCATGGCCTCTGCAAATCTGGGCTCACATATTTCTTTATCCAAGACTCCATACATTGACTTGTCATTTTGGATTTGAGTTCGAGTCCAGTCCACAAGGCTGCCATGGCCATCACATTTGTTGGCTGAGCAGCCAGTCACTAGCTCTAAGAGGACGATGCCGAAGCTGTAGATGTCGCTTTTCTCAGTCACCTTCATTGTGTATGCGTACTCTGATATTCAAATAAAATGTTTTCAATTTTAGTGAGAAGTAAGATTAACATGCATAATGTTGAATTTCTCCTCTCTTCATCTACGCTGGAACAGCTGGGCCAGCCTTTGTCCAACTCCCAATAGGGCTGGCCCAAGCCCAGCCCAATCTTGAGGGCCTGGCCCTGTCCATGCCACCCCTAATAAATGCAAAGAAGAAAAAGGAAGAAGTAAGGAAAAACAGGGCCGCGCCGGTCCAGCCCTGTCATGGCTGAAGCCTAGCCTGGCCCAGCCCTTAGGTCATTTTTGTAGCCAAGGCCGGGTCCATTGCCAGCACTACTCTCTCCGTGAGTAGTAACATAATCTCCTTCTCCCACTTCATTCGGATCTCTCCCTTGTGACCTCCCCTTGGTGTACCATATGCGTTACCCATGTTAGGTATTAAACATATATACTCCTAGTGAATTTATAATGCCCGCAACCTTATTTGTAGAAATAAGATTTGTAAAAATAAGATGGGAGTAATCTATACTGCTCATTATTTTTGGATGGTATAGATTTGATACTATTTTAAAGGACATGTCATGATCATATTTAAAAGGTGTATCAAATCTATAATGTCCAAATAAAATAGATAATTTAAAGTACTGCAACATTATTTCTACAAAAAAAAGTTGCAACCCTATACAAACTACACCCTATAAAGATCCGAGATTCAAATCCCCTAAGTCGGCTCGAGATCAAGAGCGAGGAGATTTCAAAATTTTCCAAACCTTGGAATTGCCAAATTCTCCTTTTCTCTGCCCCTTTTTAGTTTTATTGTTAAATATAACCCATTCGGCCATTCCAACTCAGCAATCACCTAAGTTAGACTGATTGAATGGGAACTAGATTGCATGTGTTTTAGAATCCAAAATCAGCTGTCAGACTCCCACTCATTTTGTCAATCCGGATCACCCAAACCAATAAATTGGTTAAAAAGGAATAATAATAATAATAATAGAGTAAAATCAGAGCATTTGAGGGAGTAAGAACCCAAATCCCCACCCAGAAAATCTAAATCCAAATTTACAATTCCTAATCCAGATCGCCAAGTTTTAAAACCCTAAATTGTCTCCCTCTCTCGGCACAATTGAGTGCACCAATCATTAGACGGATAGCGATGGAAAGAGAGAGAGCCCATATTACTTGGCTCATATCATATTGTGGGATTCTGCTCTTCTCTATCACCTTCGATCCACTGATGAACGGCGATGACACCTCCCATTAGTTTATGCTCCTATGACCATAGTATATATTTCCTCCTACACGCCTCTATACCCCTTTCTCTCTCTTCTAGCATGTAATCCACATTTGTAAAATACATAAATCTCTCTCTATCCCTCTCTCTCTTCACATAAATAGCAAGATGTAAATATAAACATATCTATCTCTCTCTACACTTCAATAGCTAGATGTAAAAATAAACATCTCTCTCTCTACGCTTAAATAGCTAACTGTAAATATTAACCCTCTTTCTCTCTCTGAACTTAAATAGCTAAGGGCGCAACCCCTCTTTCTCTACATGTAAATAGCTAAGGCGGCGTTTGTTTTGGGGGAACTTATTTCTCCATAACAAATAAGTCTCTAAAAATGTAGTGATCTCGTGTTTGGCGTACAGGAAGTGCTACGGAGTCCAGAATTTATTGGAATATTTTTATTCCTCAACTTTCCCAATTTTTATTTAAAAAGAAGAACGTTTTTTTTTCATTCCTAAGGCAGGAACTTAAACTTGAGAACATATTTTGGCGAAAAGACCCTCATATTTATTTTATCAATGTTATTTGTATGTATATATATATATATATATATATTAAACATATACATAATAATATAAATTATATATAAAGATGCGGTTTGTATAGAGCCGAGGCTTTAAACAATCAAAGTAAAACGCACCTTCAAATAGTGTCGAGAGATGTGGTTTCAATACTGGCAATCTTTGTAATAGCCTTAAAATATATTTCCGTTTTTAATTATAAAATTTAAAGCTTCAAAAATGGTGTATATAGAGCAGAATTACAAAAACTTGAAAATTTTGAAAATTGACGTTCTAAAAATGAGTTACAAGATGCACTATTTTTAAGACTTGAAATCTATTTTTTCTCATGTCCATGCATATTGATGCCGAGATGATCAATTTGAGGATATTTGGGCATCAAAACATCCTCTTCGAGTGAAATTTTTGAAGTGTGCTCTAATTTGATTGTTTAGAGCCTCGGCTGTACATAAACTTTGTCCTTATCAGTATTATATAATATTATAATATAATCCATAATAATATTATATATTATATTATAATATAATACAACTATACATTAACAAAATAACTATAATATACATTATATTATATCTTATATTTTGTTGTAAATATTATATATTATATATAATACAACTATACATTAATAAAATAAATATAATATACATTATATTATATCTTATATTTTTTGTATATATTATGTTATATATATATCATATATTTATTTTTATTTTAATATATAATGTAATATTTAATATTATAATAAATATTATATTACATATGGAAAATGTTGAGATTAGCCCACTAGCTCATATGAACATATGTGTTTATATGAGCCCAATGTCGGACGACCACAACTTTATTTCGTATTTTAATTTTAATTTCTTCTGTGAATCCAAATAATTTAAAATTTTAAGCGTGTATTTTTTAAAAATAAAAGAATCTAAAAAATATATAAAAAATAATAATTTACGTAAAATAAATTGACCAAAATACCTCTGAAATATTTCGGGGGTGTTCTGGTTAATTTATTTTTTACGAACTAATTTTAAAATATTTTTATTAGGTGCGCCTTAATGAGAAGAATGGATGCCTAAAAGTTCAAGTTATTTGGATTCGTTAAAAAAAAAAAAAAAAATTCAAATATGAAATGAAGTCGTGTCCATCAGATCGGCCCAGATTTAATCTGAGCCGTTGAGCTCATAAGTTCATATGAGCTAAGGGCTAATCTCAGCATTTTCCATTATATATTATATATAATACAAAAATACAAATATGTTTGAGTAAAATAAATATAGAATATTATATATATATATATATATATAAAATGAAAACAACCTTTAAAAACCATGTTAGTGCTATTTGTTTGATCCCAATTTTTAAATATATAATCTTTTTATTCCATTGAACAATCCAAAAAAAAAGCAAACAAAAAAAAAAAAAAACAAAGAAAGAAAAAAAAAGAAGAAAAAAAAAAAGAAAGGGTTTGAAAATTCACCCTAGAAATTGTTGTTTTAGCCCAATCAACATAAGCTGCCTATTTTGTTAAGGTGCTTAGATCTAGGTCTTAGATGGATTTTTTTCTTTTTAAAATTTTTAGATAGTTTTGTTATCATTAGTTGAACAATATTGAAAAAGAAAAATAAAATGGCTTTGAGTTCGTAAAGGCCTATGTCTTGAAATTGACCAAATGAATGGTCTAGATTCATTGTTGTAGGGACTCATTATAACCATATCTAAGATTAAATTTAATTTATTTTTTTTGAAAATTGACTATTGGGATGAAAAGAAGGTATTTTCAATTTTTGGGAT